>PVIW01012810.1:0-30292 GCA_004026585.1 Noctilio leporinus
GGGGGGACAGAGGGGAGCAAAAAGGGGATGGATGTAATACAACGACAATAAAATTAAAAAAAAATAAAAAATAAATAAAAAAAAGTGTTCTTACCTACATTTCAGCCCTATATACTGTCTGTGGATGATGGTTTTACTCTCCTAAGATTTTTGAGATGAAACTACCCTGTAAAGTTACAACTGATATTTTGCCTTGAGTCTTAGTGTAATAAACCTTAGTTTACACACCTATAGAAAATGAAAATAACTCCAGTGTTCATGAGCAAGTGAATGGATAAATAAAATGTGGCTGTCCATACCATGTATGCTCCTCAGCAAAAGGGCAAATGGACCATCAGTGCTGGCCACATGAACGAGTCTCAAACAAGTCAGACAAAAAGCACCAGGACTGATTGTTAAAATGCCATAGTAACAGATCTAACTTCTGGCCAAGAGGGAGGCATAGATAGACAACATGCTTCTCCTCATTCAACAACCAAAAAAAAAAAAAAAAGGATGAACTCTACCTCAAAACTAAAAGCAACCAGAAATACCAGAAATCTGAACTGCATGGAAATCCACCAACAAAGATATAAAAAAGTAATACCTAGACAGGTAGGAGAGGTGGAGCTAGGGTGGAGAGAATGCAGTGTGGCAGCAGTGGTGGTGGCAGCAAGGTAATGGCTTTTGCATATTAGCAGAAAGAACAGTCACATATTCTAAAAGTCAGGAGGGATACCTGAAAAATGATCCCAGCCCCAGACCAGACCATGCAGCTCATAATACCAGTGCCAGAGAAATAAAACCTCATTGCTTCTTATTGTGAAAGGCAGTAGGGGTTAGGGAAGTGGAAGACACTGCCACACTGTCAGCACAGTTTGTTTGTTTAGAGAGCCCTCATAGTCCTTGAACATTGACTAACCCACCCACTCCAGGAACCACAACCAGGGCAAGAGTTAGAGGGTACCAATTCCATTCAGGAAGTGGGTTAAATGACTGGAAAAGGGTCAAATGCTGAGCAAACCACATTGTTCCCTCTCTGACCCCTCCCTCACTTAAAGTGCCAAAACACGGTGAAATAGGGTGCCCTGCACGGACAAATACCTAAGGCTTTGCACTTAGAACATAACAGGTGAAACAGCTCTACCTAAGACACAGAGGGAAGCAGAGGGGCCTGTCAAGTTGAGAAGATACAGAAGTATGGCCCAAAACAGGGAGTAGATTAATATTCCAGTGGAAGAACAAGTGATGAGAAGATAGCCAACCTAACAGATGCAGAGTTCAAGACACTGGTGATAAATGACACTCAGAGACTTGACAGACATGCTTGAGTACAACAAATACATAAGGAAAGTAATGGCTATGTTAAGTGAAACCAAGAAAAATCTACACAAAACCAATGGTGAAGAGAATGAAAATGGGGTTCAAATCAGCAATTTTAAACATAAAGAAGTCAGCCAATACAGAATACAGAAATAAGAATTGTAAATTATGAGGAAAGTCTTAGAAACCCCTGGGACAACTTTAAACATGTCAACATTCAATTCACATGGGTACTGGAAGGAGTAGAGGAAGAGCAAGAAATTGAAAACTTGTGTGAAAAAATAATGAAGGAAAAATTCCCAAATTTGGCCAAGAAAATAGACACGTAAGTCCAAGAAGCACAGAGTCCCCAACAAGATAGACCCAAAGGGGACCACATAATTAAAATGCCAAAGGTCAAAGATAAAGAGAACATCTTAGAAGCAGCAAGAGAAAAGAAAAGAGTTACTTACAAAGGGCTTTCTATAAGGTTATTAGCTGATTTCTCAAAAGAAACTTTGCAGGTAAGATGGGACTAACAAGAAGTATTCAACCCGTAATGAAAAGCAGGGACCTATGACCACTCTATTCAACAAAGCTATCATTTAGAATGAAAGGGCAGATAAAGTAATTCCCAGACAAAGTAGAGCTAAGGGAGTTCATCATCACCAAGCCATTATTATATGAAATGTTAAAGGACTCATTTAAGAAAAAGAAGATTAAAACTAGAAACTTTACAGGAACAACAAACTCACAACTATCAACAACTGAATCTAAAAAATAAAAATAAAACTAAGCAAACAAACAGAAAAGGAATAGATTCATATATATGGGGGTCATTTGGAGGGTTATCAGCTAGGAGGGGAAAGGGGGAGAAATGGGCAAATGGTGCAGGGATTAAGAAGCATAATTGGTAGGTACAAAATAGACAGAAGAATGTTTAGAATAGTATAGGAAAGGATGAAACCAAAGAACTTATTTACATGACCCATGAACATGAACAAGGGGGATGGGACTGCTGCAGGATAGCAGAGTATTGGGCAGAGGGGAGCTAAGGGAAAAAATTAGGACAATTGTAACAGCATAATCAATAAAATATACTTTGAAGTAAGACCTAGATCTTTGTGGCTTCATCATCATCTTAAACAATAACTAACTGACTACCAACCAGTAGGTTGGTTATCACATCAGAAATTAACACATAGGGTTCCCTTTGCCCCGCATCCTCGCCAACACTTGTTGTTTGTTGATTTGCTGATGATTGCCATTCTGACAGGTGTGAGGTGGTATCTTATACACTGTTGGTGGAAATGTATGCTGGTGCAGCCACTGTGGAAAACAGTATGGGGCTTCCTTAAAAAACTAAAAATGGAACTGACTTTTGATCCAGCAATTCCACTACTTGGATTATGCCCAAAGAATCTTGAAACACCAATTCATAAGAACCTATTCACACCTATGTTCATAGCGGCACTATTTACAATAGCCAAGGGCTGGAAACAGCCTAAGTGCCCATCAGTGGATGATTGGATCCAAAAACTTTGGTACATTTACACAATGGAATACTATATAGCAGAAAGAAAGAAGGAACTTGTACCCTTTGCAGCAACATGGATGGAACTGGAGAGTATTATGCTTAGTGAAATAAGCCAGTCAGTGAAGGACAAATATCATATGATCTCACCCATTACGGGACAATAATGAGCAAAACTAACAGCAAGCAAAACAGAACCAAGTATAGGAATACAAGGAATAGGCCTTCAGTGGTCAGGGGAAAAGGGGTTGGGGGGAGGCAGAGGCAAGAAAGGGGAGCAGCTTAGACAAGAACCTAGTATAAAGGAACCATGGACATGGACAACAGGTGGGATTGACTTTGGGGGGAATGGGTGAGTGGGGAGGGGGACAGAGGGGAGCAAAAAGGGGATGGATATAATACAACAACAATAAAAAAAATTAACACATAGTATGACTTCAGATTCATGAGTTTAGAAGATATGTGTATCAACAAAAGCATTTGTGATAAGTCAGTTGGCTCTATAAAATTTATAGTGAATAATGAATAGTATAATGTTATTATTTTCTAAGTTGTGTGCTATCCATTTTTCATACCACTAAAGCTTCTAGTAAATTATTTAGCAATGTATGAATACACATGACTTTGTTTGATGTCCTGTTAAATACAAATTTACTGCCACTGATGGGATAGGAGATGAGAAGTTACTGAGACAAGGAGATAAATATTTTTTATTTTTTAAATTGTATTTATTGGGCTAATTGTCGTTAATAAGATTTTATAAATTTCAGGTGTGTGTTGACTACATAGTCATAAAGCCATTTACCAGAAATGGCAAATTTTATTGCAAATCAACTAAAAAAAATAATAATAAAAAAATAAATCTTAATAGTATAGTCTGGGCTTGAACTTAAAAAGCAAATAGGGCAAGAAGTTTTATTTTTCTGGAAACCTGAATACAACAGTGAGAGCAGGTTCCTTAAGAAACTCTGGACAAGTCAGGGATTCTGCTTGGCTACTGGTCTTGGTCTATAGTTCTAGAAAACTACAAAGCCATTATTCCTTCTGCATTTTGTTATCTTTGAACAGTCTTTAATCAGTGGGACCTAGGATCCTGTGCTTCAATTTGTTGGAAAGCTCTCTAGAAAAGAAATAGGAAGAGAAAATGTATTTCAGCTCCATATATGTGTGTTTTCTCCTTTCCTGAGGTTGAATTACTGGGTGCTTTTAATGCACTGTGCTGAAATAACCCCTGAAAATAATGTTAAAAATATATGGTATTTTGTAAATAAGTCATTTATTTTAACAACTTTCAACTGGAAAGTAATGTATCTATAAACACAAATATTCAGAGGTCTAAAATTGTGTGTTGAAGGCCTGGATAATAGATATTCTGATACAAGTTGCATGGCCTTTAAATGCCTTTGTTTAAGTCTTCCTCTTAAGAAATTCTCTACTGGTAGAAAAGTTGTAGGTTAGCAACTTGAGTAACATAGCATTCTTTTTTTTTTTTTTTTTTTTAACATAGCATTCTTTATAAATGAAATAAATGTCTAAGTATTCTGATGTATACCTGCAACTATTGTAAAATAATATTGAATGCCAACTCTAATTGGAATATAAAAACAAGTCATATTGACACAGATGGATCTGATCAGATCACTGGGGAGAAGAAGGGAGAGGCAGTAGGAGACATTGCCCAAGGCAATGATAAACAATTTATGATGGGATGAGAAGCAGAATGCCTCCACAGTACATGAAATTATGGGCTGGAAGACTTGAAATGAAAGAAGAGCTCTCTGGTTCTCTCTCTTCTTTAAGGATGCTTGGATGACTGTTTTGCAGCAGCCTGCATTTCCTAATGGACAGTATTTTGGATAGGAAGGTACTCTGGGGGCAGCCTAGGACCAGGCTGGCCTGACAGAGGGTGTCAGGGTTATTCTTCTTTGGGTGTTCTAGAGAGGACAAGCTCTGAGGTAGAAGTCTGATATTCTTCCAAAATTGTGTAGACTTGTATCTTACACGTTGTTTTAGTTTGTAAACTAACCCTATAGAAACTAAAAGGGGAAATGATAAAACTCAGGTGTTAAAGAATATAGCCTTAAATAATAAGCTTAAGATATTAGAGCTGTGACTAGACTTAGAGCTTAGCTTTAATTGATAGTATTAAGTGACTGGTACTTGTGGAAAGTTGTTTTTCCAAAATTGTGAAGCTTTTGAATTAAGGAATTAAGATTTCTTTCTTTATCACCAAAGCTTTGCCTCTGGAATTCTACCTAGAAGGTAATGGTGGGCAGAAGGACCCCACTTGCTATTTGGTAACAATATAATTCTAAACTACTGCTCCCTAACTTGCAGTTTTGCAAGACAGTAGTACCATTTCTAAATATATTTGATTGGTATTGGGATGATTTAAAAGGAGCTTTTATTTCCTATCCTATGGTAGGATGTGTTATATTTTCCTTAATGTTTTCCATCCAAACATGTGTATTAAAAGAGTGGAAAATAAATCAGTTTGCATTTCCATATTCTTCATTACTGATTGAAATCAGAAAAATAATTTAAGTCTCACTCAGCACTTCTATTAAATATGACTAAACCCTTAAATGCTGGAATTATAGGAAGTCAGGAACATTTTTGGACTTCGTTAAAGAGTTAGGTACATAGTTTATATTGGTGGAATACATCATAGTCTTGGTATTCTTGCTATTGCCTCATCCTAATAGACAAAAAAGGGGATATGGGGAAAAAGAAATTTATGGTAATAGCTCTGAAGAGTGTGAAGTAAAATCATAGTAACTAAGAAAATGGAAGATAATGAAGTGAGAATGTTAGACATAAAACACTACCTCTTGTCTCTCCTTGTTCCTCATATTTGATCTTTTCCCCCAAAACTATGAGGAAACTACTCTGGCAAAGTTGTCATTTTCTCTGTGTCCAAATCAAATGGGCCTTCTGAGGCCTGTTACTCAATGACCTGTGGACATTGATTTCTTATTTGAGAGGCACCTTTGCTGGTTTCTGCAGTATGAGATATAGGAAAAAGTCCATCGAACTTTTAAAAAATGTTTCCTAGGTTCCTTTGTTAGCTTTTTTTACTCCATTATACAGTGATGGTATTCATCTACATTAAGACATACTAGAAGTTTCCCACCAAATTCTCAAAAAGCCGGTGAAAGTTAGAATAATAGTTAATTTGTTACCTGTCTCTTCCTGCTATCAAAAACAAACATATGAATCTTCCTAATCCCATTCTCCTCAATAAATAACATATGAGCTCTAAGCTCTGGTAGTAACAATGACCTTGTTTGGCACCATTTTCTCTTTCTGTCCCACTTTCAGTTGTAATAAAATTCTATTACTTCTCATACCTCCTGTACATACATTACCACCTGTAAAGTTTTCTTTTTTCTCACTTGATTTTTTTCACAAAATTTGTTTCTTCTTTTCTAATAAACTACCCATACTGCTGAGTAAGGATGTCCACACTCCATCAGCAACTGATGTGACTGTACAAACAGTGCAGTAGGTCCATTTCTCAGGACAGCAACTGCCTTTGACCCTTATCTCAGAACCCTCCAAATCTCTTAAAGCAGAGACAAACAGCACTGGATACTAGCTTCTCTCATCCAGGTCTTCTGTTTATGTCTGGTTTGAACCCTGTCTACCTTCCCTCAATCTACCCAACCAAACTAATTCTCTACAAAAGAAAATTTCTCTCCACTTGACTTGTATAAAAATCTATTTTCACAGGTCTTCCCAAGGGCCGCCATACCCAGGTTTTTCATTTCCTTTTATTAAAAATTAATTTATTGTTCTTGCATTACATTCATCTCATTTCCCCCCACTGCTCTCACCTGCCCCACCCTCCCTATCTTCCCTCTCAGTCAATCCTACTTGCTGTCTATGTCAATGGGAAATTTATACTAGTTCCTTGACTAAACTGTTACATTTCCTTGCCTCTTTCTCTTGCTCCACCCTCTACTCTGCACGCTGAAAGTCTGTTCCTTGTTTCCATGCCTCCTGTATTAATTGAAGACATAGGGTATTTGTCTTTTACTGCCTGGCTTATCTCACTAAGCATAATACTCTTCAGTTCCATCCATGTTGTGGCTAAAGGTAGGAGTTCCTTCCTTCATTCTGCTGTGTAAAATTCCATTGCGGAACTGTACCACAGTGTTTGGATCCATTCACCTAGTGATGGGCACTTAGGCTATTTCCAGCACTTGGCTATTGTAAATAGTGCTGCTATGAACATAGGAGTGCATAAATTCTTCTGAACTGGTGTTTCTGGGTTCTTGGGGTACAATCAGAAAAGTGGGATCACTGGGTCAAAAGGCAGTACTATTTTTAGTTTTTTAAAGGAAATTCCATGCTCTTTTCCATAGTGATAGTGACTGTACCAGTCTGTATTCCCACCAACAATGCAACAGAATTCCCTTTTCTCCACATCCTCACCAGTACTCTTTTGCTGATTTGTTAATGATCTGACAGGTGTGAGGTGGTATCTCATAGTGGTTTTAAATTCCATCTCTCTCATGGCTAGTGATGTTGAGTATTCGTTCATATGCCTTTGGGCCCTTTGTTTGTCCTTCTCAGAGAAGTGTCAGTTCAGATCCCTTGACCATTTTCTAATTGGACCATCTTCCTCCCTGGTGTTGAGTTGCATAAGCTCTTTATATATTTTGGAGATCAAACCCTTGTTTGAGGTATCATTGGCAAGTATGTTTTCCCATACAGTTGGTTCCATTTTAATTTGGCTAATATTTTCTTTAGCTGAGCAGAAAATTTGTAGTTTGATATAGTCCCATTTGTTTATTTCTTCCTTTGTTTTTCTTGCCCTTGGAGAACATCACTGAATATGTGAGATATCTGCAATTTTATTGCCTATGTTTTCCTCTAGGACTTTTAATGTGGCATGGCTTAGATTTAAGTTCTTTATGCATCTTGTGTTTATTTTGGTGTATGGTGTATGTTAGTCTAGTGTCATTTTATTCCATGTCCCTGTCCAGTTCTCCCAACCCCACTTATTAAAGAAGCTATTTTTACTCCATCTTATGCTCTTTCCCCCTTTGTCAAATATTAACTGACCATAGAATCCTGAGTTTATTTCATATGGATTTTACCTTTCATTTTGTTTATGTGGTGTACTGATTTACAAATGTTATGCCATTTTTGCATCCCTGAGATGAACCCCACTTTATCATGGTGTATGATCTTCTTAATGTATTGCTGATCCAGTTTCCAATATTTTCTTAAGGACTTTAGCTTCAATATTTATCAGATATTAACCTATAGATTTCTTCCTTTGTTGTGTTTTGACCAAGTTATGGAATTAGCATAATCCTGGCCTCATAGAAAAAGTTTGGGAATCGTCTCTGTTTTGGAATAGGTTGAGAAAGATGCGAGTTACTTCTTCCCTAAAAGTTTGGAAAAATTAACCTGTGTAGCCATCCAATCTTGAGCTTTTGTTGTTGTTATTGTTTAATTTAATTTTATTATCACTTTACTACATCCATCCTCTTTTTCCTCCCTTCTGTCCCCTTCACCACCCATCCACTCCCCTACAAAGTCAATCCCACTTGTTGTCCATGTCCATGGTTCTTCCTTGCTAGCTCCTTGACTAAACTGCCACCATCCTTTAACTCCTCTTCCCTCCTTCCCGCATCCCCTCTGCCCATTGCAGGTTTATTCATTGTTGTCCTCTAATGGGGAAGATGATATGGTATTTGTTTTTTACTAACTGGCTTATTTCACTAAGGATAATACTTTCTGGTCCCATACAGGTTGTTGCAAAAGGTAAGAGTTCCTTCTTTCTTTCTGCTGTATAGTAGGCCATTGTGTAAATGTACCAAAGTTTTTTGATTCAATCATTCATCACTGGGTACTTAGGCTGTTTCCAGGACGTGTCTATTATAAATAGGACTGCTACGAACATAGGGGTATATAGGTTCTTATGAATTGGTGTTTCAAGATTCTTTGGATATAATTCAAATAGTAGAATTGCTGGATCAAAAGGAAGTTCCATTTTTAGTTTTTTAAGGAAACTCCATACTGTTTTCCATAGTGGCTGCACCAGCCTGCATTCCCACCAACAGTGCATGAGGGTTCCCTTTGCCCCACATTCTTGCCAACACTTGATGTTTGTTGATTTGTTGATGATTGCCATTCTGACAGGTGTGAGGTGGTATCTTATTGTGGTTTTAATTTGCATCACTCTCATGGCTAGTGGTATTGAGCATTCTTTCATATGCTTTTGGGCACATGGAATATCTTCCTCAGAGAATTGTCTGCTCAGGTCCTTTGCCCATTTTTTAATTGGGCTGTCTGTCTCCTTGGTGTTGAGTCACATAAGTTCATTATATATATATAATATCAAACCCTTGTCTGAGGTATCACTGGCAAATATGTTTTCCAATACAGTTCGTTCCCTTTTCATTTTGCTGGTGTATTCTTTAGTTGAAAATAAACTTTTCAGTTTGATGTAGTCAATTTGTTTCTTTGTTATTTTCTTTGCCCTTAGAGAAGTATCAGTAAGCATATTTCTGTGAAGGATATCTAAAATTTTACTGCCTATATTTTTCTTCAGGACCTTTATGGTGGCACTACCTATGTTTAAGTCTTTTATCCTTCTTGAGTTGATTCTGGTGTATGGTGTAAGTTGGTGGTCTAGTTTTATTTTTTTGCATTTTGCTATCAAGTTCTCCCAACACCATTTGTTGAAGAGACGGTTTTTACTATGTTTTATGTACCTTCCTTCTTTGTCAAATATTAATTGACCATGGAGTCCTGGGTTTATTTCTGGGCTCTCTAATTTTTTTTAAATTGACATATATGTCTATTCTTCTACCAGTCCAGACTGTTTTGATGAGAGTAGCCTTGTAGTATAGTTTGATATCCAGTATTGTGATTCCTTTTACCTTGTTCTTCTTTCCCAAGATTGCTATGGCTATTTGTGGGTGTTTTTGGCTCCATATAATTTGGGGAATATTTTTTCAATATCTGTGAAGTATGTCATTGCTATTTTAATTGGGATTGCATTGAATCTATAGATTGCTTTTTGGACACTTTTTAAAATTAAATTAAATTGTTGTTGTATTACATTCATCCCCTTTTTGCTCCCCTTTGTCCTTTTCCCAACCCACCCATTTCCCCCAAAGACAATCCCACCTGTTGTCCATGTCCATGGTTCCTCCATCCTAGGTTCTTATCTATACTGGTCCCCTTCCTTGCCTCTTCCTCCTCCTTCCTCCAACACCTTTCCCCCTGCACACTGAAGGTCTGTTCACCATATTCATATATCTGGTCCTGTTTTGCTTGTTAGTTTTGTTCATTATTGTCCTGTAATGGATAAGAGTATATGGTATTTGTCCTTCACTGACTGGCTTATTTCACTAAGCCTAATACTTTCTAGTTCCATCCATGTTGTTGCAAAGGTTAGGAGTTCCTTCTTTCTTTCTGCTGTGTAGTATTCCATTGTGTAAATGTACCCAAAGTTTTTTGATCCAATCATCCACTGATGGGCACTTAGGCAATACATAGGGGTACATAGATTCTTATTAATTAGTGCTGTAGGATTTTTTGGGTATAGTCCAAGTAGTGGAATTGCTGGATGAAAAGGCAGTTCCACTTTTAGTTTTTTAATGAAACTCCATATTGTTTTCCACAGTGGCTGCACCAGCCTGCATTCCCAACAGTGCACCAGGGTTCCCTTTGCCCCACATCCTCGCCAACACTTGTTGTTTGTTGATTTGTTGATGATTGCTATTCTAATAGGTGTGAGGTGGTATCTTACTGTGGTTTTAATTTGCATCTCTCTGATGGCAAGTGATGTTGAGCATTCTTTCATATGCCTCTGGGCCTTTTGTATATGTTACTCAGTGAGTTTCCTGTTGAGGTCCTTTGCCCATTTTTTCATTGGGCTGTCTGTCTCCCTGGTGTTGAGTCACATTAGTTCTTTATATATTTTGGAGATCAAACCCTTATCTGAGGTATCATTGGCAATTATGTTTTCCCATGTAGTTAGTTCCCTTTGAATTTTGCTGGTGTTTTCTTTGGCTGACCAGAAACTTTTCAATTTGATATAGTCCCTTTTGTTGATTTGTTCTTTTATTTCCTTTGCCCTTGTTGAAGTATCAGTAAACCTATTTCAGTGTAGGATATCAAAAAGTTTACTGCCTATATTTTTCTATAGACCTTTATGGTGGCACTGCTTATGTTTAAATCCTTTATTCATCTTGAGTTGATTCTGGTGTATGTTGGTGGTCTAGTTTTATCTTTTTGCATGTTGCTGTCCCGTTCTCCCAACACCACTTGAAGAAACAGGTTATACTGCATTTTATGATTCTTCACACTTTATCAAATATTAATTGACCATAGAGTCCTGGGTTTATTTCAAGGCTTTCTATTCTGTTCCATTGATCTATTTGTCTATTCTTATGCCAGTAACAGATAGTTTTGATGACAGTAGCCTTGTATTATTGTTTGAAGTCTGGTATTGCGATTCCTCCAACTTCCAAGATTGTGGTGGCTATTTGTGGGTGCTTTTGGCTCCATATAAATTTTTGAAGTATTTTTTTCTTTTTTGTGAAGCCTGTCATTGGTATTTTAATTAAGATTACATTGAATCTATAGATTGCTTTGGTTAATATGGACATTTTAATGATGTTCATTCTTTCCATCTATGAAAATGGCATATGCTTCCATTTATTTATATCTTCCTTGATTTTTTTCTTCAGTGTTCTGTAATTTTGTGAGTACAGTTCCTTTACCTCCTTAGTTAATTTTATTCCTAGGTACTTTATTTTTCTTGATTCTATGATAAATGGGTTTGTTTTCTCAATTCTATTTCTGATGTTTCATTATTGGTATACAAAAATGCTTTTGATTTCTGGGTATTTACTTTATATCCAGCTGTTTTGCTAAATTTGATTATTAGGTCAAGTAAGTTTCTGGTGCAGCGAATCTTTTTTTGTATGTGCACTATCGTATCATCTGCAAATAATGACATTTTGACTTCCTCCTTTCCAATTTGGATAACTTTGATTCTTTTTCTTCTCTGATGGCTATGGCTAGAACTTCTAAGACAATATAGAACAGAAGCAGAGAAAGTTGACAGCCTTGTCTCATTCCTGATCTTAGGGGGAAAGCTTTCCGTTTTTGTCCATTAAGTATGATGTTAGCTTCCAGTTTCTCATATATGGCCTTCATGATGTTAAATTATGCTCCCTCTATTCCCATTTTGCTGAGGGTTTTTATCATAAATGGTTGCTGTACTTTATCAAATGCTTTTTCAGTGTCTATTGATATGATCATATGGTTTTAGTCTTTCAATTTGTTGATGCGGTGTATTACATTTATTGACTTACGAATGTTGTACTATCCTTGCATGCCTGGGATGAAATCCACTTGATCATGGTGTATGATCTTTGTAATGTACTGCTGAATCTGGCTGGCCAATATTTTGTTGAGAATCTTAGCATCTATGTTCAATATCAGAGATATTGGCCTATAGTTTTCTTTCTTAGTTGTGTCTCTAACTGGTTTTGGATTAGAATAATGTTGGCCTCATAGAAAGAGTTTGGGAGTCTTCCCTCTTCTTGTATTTTTGTATAGTTTGAGAAGGATAGGAATTAGTTCTTGTTGAAATGTTTAGTAAAATCACCTGTGTATCCATATGGTCTGGTGCTCTTGTGCTTTTGGAGATTTTTGATTACTTCTTCAATTTCACTAGTTGTTATTGGACTAGTCAGGCTATCTGTTTCTTCTGGATTCAGTTTTGGTAGATTATACATTTCCAGAAATGTGTTCATTTCATCCAGGTTGTCATATTTCTTCTCATATAGTTGTTTATAATAATTTCTTACAATCTTATCTATTTTTGAAGTATCAGTTGTGATTTCTCCTCTTTCATTTCTGATTCTGTTTATTTGGGTCCTCTATCTTTTTTTCTTGATGAGTCTGTATAAAGCCTTGTCAATTTTGTTTATTTTTTCAAAGAACCAGCTCCTGGTCCTGTCGATTCTTCGAATTGTAGTTTGAATCTCTGAGTTATTTAGTTCTGCTCTGATCTTGATGATTTCCTTCCTTCTACTTGCTCTGGGCTTTGTTTGTTGTTGCTCCTCTATTTCTTGCAGCTTTATGGTTAGGTTGTTTTTATAAACTTCTTGTGACCTTTTTAGGTAGGCCTGTATTGCTATAAAATTTTCTCTGACGACTGCATTTTCTGTATCCCATAGGTTTTGAGTTGTTGTGTATTCATTGTTATTTGTTTCCAGGAACTTTTCGATTTCATCTTTGATCTCATTGTTAACCCATTCCTTACTTATGAGCATGTTATTGAGTCTCCATGAGTTAGAGTATTTTTGGTTTTTTCCCTTGAGATTGGTTTCTAGTTTGAAGCGATTGTGATCTGAGAAGATGGTTGGTATGATTTCAATTTTCCTGTATTTGTGGAGGCTTGTCTTGTGACCTACCATGTAGTCTTTCTTAGAGAATCATCCATGTTCATTTGAAAAGAATGTGTATTTTGCTTCTTTGGGATAAAACACTCCATATACATCAGTTCAGTCCATTTGTTGTTCAATGCTACAACATCTTTGGGGATTTTTTGTTTGGAAGATCTGTCCATTGTTGATAGTGGGGTATGAAAATCCCCTACTATTACTGTGTTGTTGTTTCTATCCTTCTTGAAGTTCTCCAAGATTTTTCTTATATATTTCGGAGCTCCTAAGTTGGGTGCACATATGTTTACCAGAGTTATTTCTTCTTGATGGATTGTTCCCTTAAGTATTATGAAATATCATTTCCCCTCTTTTTATGGCATTCATTGTAAAATCTATTTTGTCTGAAGTAAGTATTGCTACTCCAGCCATTTTATTCATGTCCATTTGCTTGATATATATTTTTCCATGCCTTCACTCTCAATCTGTGTTGATCTTTTGTTCTGAGTTGGATCTCTTGAAGACAGCATATATGTGGGTCATGTTTTCTTATCCATTCAGCTACCCTATGCCTTTTGATTGGTGCATTTAATCCATTTACATTTAAGGCTATTATTGATTGATACTTATTGCCATTTTCTTCCTTTGTACCTGTATTCCTCTTTGGCTATCTCTGTTTCTTCATTTTTTTTTTTTAAAAGCAAATCCTTTAGCATTTCCTGCAATGCTTGTTTTGTTAGAGATGTATTCTTTTAGTCTTCTTTTGTCTGGGAAACTCCGTATTTCTCCTTCCATCTTGAATGAGAGCCTTGCTGGGTAGAATATTCTTGGTTGCAGGCCTTTGTTTACCATTACTTGAAATACTTTTTGCCATTCCCTTCTGGCTTGAATTGTTTCTGTTGAATAATCATTTGATAACCTTATTGGCGCCCCCTTATATATTCTTTGTTGGTTCTCTCTTGATGCTTTTAGGATTCTCTGTCTTTGAATTTAGCCATTTTAATAATAATGTGCCTTGGATTTGATCTGTTTGGTTTGATCTTCATTGGGACCCTCTGTGCTTCGTGAACTTGAGTAATATTTCCACTCATCATGTTAGGAAAATTTTCTATCATGACTTTTTTTTAACAAGTTTTCCATTCCTTGTTTCTCTTCTCCTTCTGGTATCCCTGTGATATGGATATTTTTACGTTTCATGTTGTCCTGCAGCTCTCTTAAAACTTTTTCATTCATGTTCAGCTTTTTTCATTTCTCTTTACTGTCTTGGAGTATGTGTCTACGTTGTCCTCCAACTCACTGATCCAGTCCTCTGCTTCCTTTAGCCTACTGTTGATTCCTTCTATTGTATTTTTCAATTCAGAAATTGTATTCTTCATTTTTTTCTGACTCTTACTGATAGTTTCTAAGTCCTTTTTGATGCTGGTGCAGCTCTCAGTAAGTTCCTTGTTACATCCCTAGAGTTTTTTATAGTTTTCTTTGAGCTGGCTGAGTTCATTGAGCTTCTCTATCATTATTCTTTTGAATTCCATATCTGATATGTTGTGTGCCTCTGTTTCATTTGGTGATCTTTCTGGGGATTCTTCCTTTCCTTTAGGTGATGGAGTGATTTTATTTTTCCCCATTTTGGGTGTCTGTTGTTGCTTTTTTTTTTTTTTAATCTTGAATTAATCCGCTTTGCTTCCCTGCCTTTGTGGAGCACCCTTCTGTGTAGGAGATTTGTGGAGTTCAGTGCTGCAGTCTCCCATATTTTCTTCACTTGTTGCTCTTGGGGTGACCTTTATGTCATTAACTTGGACTGTCTGGTTGTATTCTGGATTGATTGTGTATGTTGTTCCTTTCCTTCCAGTTGGCTGATTGGGAGACACTCCTTCTATCCTTTCTCATACACTGTTTTTGAGCTGCTCCTAAAGGAGAACCACCAGTCCAGGCAAAATAACCATACCTTCAGAGATATCTTTCTATTTTACTTCCCCATTCCACTGCCTATGAACGTAATTATAAACCCATACCCTGCAAGGTAACCCCTTGCAACTGCAACTGAGCCAGTCTTGATAGGGATATAGATATATTAATACTGTTGTATGAGGTGGAAAAGTGATTGAGTAATGTATATAGTTTTGAAGGGTGCTGAGGAGTAGCAAAGATAGCAGGGATGTGAGAGAGAAAACCAACTTTTCTATTCTATAGAAATGAGGAGAGAAAGAATCAGAAAGCCTCAAGTATGAGTGAACAGTATAAGCCTATATATATAGTTGCTGCATCTGCCTCCCAGTTTACCCTTAATGATCCCTGATTGGTTCAGGTGGAGCCAGGACCTGTGGACTTTTAGCAGAGAAAAAAAAAATAATGATAATAAAGAAAGGGTTTAGGTGGCTGTTCACCCTTAATAATCCCTGATTTGTCCAGGTGGAGCCAGGACCTGTGGGAGTTTAGCAGGAAAAAATTAAAAAAAAAAAAAAAAAGTAAAGAAAAGAATAAAGAAATGGTTTAGGTAGCTGGGGAGGAGAGGAATACTTAGATTGAGGACTGGGAATTCATTGTAGCCAGAGAATGAGTGGGCTTTAAATCAAGAGTAGGGGGCGGATCTTCGGTATTTAGGTGGATTGAGATAGGGGAGGAGTAAAAATATGTGAGTTGGGATACACTCTGGTATAAACATTATTTACTTAAAAAAATGCACAAATTGCGAGGCTTGGAAGTAACTTTTGAAAAGGATATGTTAGTGATTAATAGTTCATGTAGCTTTCAGTGTAACTCAGGTGCTTGAAATTAGCAGTGATCCATTTCCTGAGTCTGCCTCTTTTTCTTGGTCAGGTCTTTGTAGTCTGCAGTCTAGCTGTGTGGTCTTGGAGTGGCAGGGCCTATGGTTGTCACAGTCAGGGCTGATTCTGAGTGTCAGACCCCAGGTAGGCTGGGCCTCCAGTAGCCTAGCTGGGTTTTAGTGTGCCTATGTTCTGGGGCCCTCCCTTCTCTGCTTCCATGTGAAGTCCAGCAGGGTGCTTCTGTGATGTCTATGGCTGCTCCTTCCCCTCCAGCTCCTGGAGGAGGTTCCTGCCTGCTTTGGGCACCTGGCTCCCCTGCAGGGTGGCCTACAACCTCCCTAACTCCTGTGATGACTGGCCCTGCCCCAGCAGGTCCTGGAGGAGGCAGCACCCGTCTGACAACAGTGCCTGGCTCTCCTGGGCAATGGCCAACCTTCCAAGCTGTACAGCTCTTTGAGGAGTCCTTCACTGCTGCCTCTGTGATGCATGCCTATCTCCCCAGAGCGTCTACAGCACAGCCTTTGTTGCCTGCAATGGGCACTCCAGTTGCACCAGCTTCAAGTTCCTAGCTCACAGTTTGGAATTTCCATGGGAGCCTGGGGGCCCAGTGTGGGTGCAAGGGGCTGGGCCTACCCCCTAGCTGGGGCTTCAAGCTGCTCTCTCCCCAGTGGTCCAGGGGCACCATTTTCCAGCCTCTCACCACTCAGGCCAGTGCACTTCCCCATTCCCCCACTCCTGATCCCTGCAGGTTTCTTCTCTGCCTCTGGCCCAGTGAGGAGCTTCCTCTCTCTCTGTCTCCAGAGCAAGGCTCTCACACAATTCCTTTCCTGCAGGAGTTCAGTTCCTCATTCCCTCCAGCATTTGCCCTCACTACCCACACTTCACTGCTCCAATTTCTAGTTTCCAGGGAGTCTGGAGCTGTCTTCAGTTAAAGATGCTCTTCTGGGAAGAGCCGCCACTGCCCAGAGCTGACCTTGGCCAGCTGGCTGGTTTGGAACTGTCTCTCCTGCTGTTTTGTAGGTCTCTGCTGCCTCTGGGCTGTGCTCCCCTTAGTCCAGATGCTGACCACTCCAATTCTTAGGGACCTGTAGACATATCATGCTCCCTATCCTATCCTCCAGCTGCTCTGGTACTTGAGAATGCCATCAGCACTCTACTTTGTCCCTATCTTTCCTCCCCTGGACACTTTAATAATATTAATTCTTCCCATCCATGAACATGGTATATGCTTCCATTTATTTGTATCTTCCTTAATTTCTTTCTTCAATGTCCTGTAGTTTTCTAAGTACAGGTCTTTTACCTCCTTGGTTAAATTTATTCCCAACTACTTTATTTTTCTTGTTTCTGTGGTAAGTGGGATGTGTTTCCTAGCTTCTTCTATCTCTGATGTTTCATTATTGGTATACAAAAATCCTTTTGATTTCTGAATATTGACTTTATATCAAGCTATTATGGTAAATTTGCTTATCGGTTTTAGTAAGTTTTTTTGGAGCCTATTGGATTTTGTATGTACACTATTATGTCATCTGAAAATAATGACAGTTTGACTTCCTTCTTTCCAATTTGGATACCTTTGATTCCTTTTTCTTCTCTGATACCTATGGGTAGAACTTCCAAAATAATGATGAACCCTAGTGCAGGAAGTGGACAGCCTTGGCTTGTTCCTGATCTTAGGGGGGAATGCTTTTAATTTTTGTCCTGTAAGTATGATGTTGGCTTCAGGTTTCTCATATATGGTCTTTATTATGTTGAGGTATTCTCCCTCTATACTTATTTTGCTGAGTGATTTGATCATAAATCATTGTTGTACTTTATCAAATGCTTATTCAGCATCTATTGATATGATCATATGGCTTTTGTCTTTCATTTTGTTGATATGGTGTATTATATTACATTTATTGATTTGTGAATATCATACCATCCTTGCACCCCTGGGATGAAACCTACTTGATCATCGTGTATGATCTTTTTAATGTGTTGCTGGATCTGGTTAGCCAATATTGTGTTGAAAATCTTAGCATCTATATTCATCAGAGATATTGGCCTGTAGTTTTCTTTATTAGTGTGTCTTGACCTGGTGTTGGGATTAGAATAACTTTGGACACAAAGAGAGTTTGGGAGTCTTTTCTCTTCTTGGATTTTTTGAAATAGCTTAAGAAGAATAGGGATTATTTCTTTCCTAAATGTTTGGTAGAATTCATTGTGTAGCCATCAGGTTTGGAATTCTTGGTGCTTTGGGAAATTTTTGATTACTGCTTCAATTTCACTGGTTGCTTTTGGTCTAATCAGAATTTCTGCTTCTTCTGGATTCAGTATTTGTAGATTATACATTTCAGAAATTTCATCGATTTCATCCAAGTTGTCATATTTCTTGTCATATAGTTGTTTGTAGTAAATTCTTACAATCCTTTGTATTTCTGAAATATAAGCTGTGATTTCGCCTCTGTCATTTCTGATTCTGTTTATTTGGGTGTTCTCTCACTTTTTCTTGATGAGTCTGATTAAAGTCTTGTCAATTTTGTTTATTTTTTCAAAGAACAGCTCCTGGGCTTATTGATTCTTTGAGTTATTTAGTTTGAGTCTCTAAGTTATTTAATTCTGCTGTGATCTTGATGATTTCCTTCCTTCTACTTGCTCTGAGCTTTGCTGTTGCTCCCCTAGCTCTTGCAGTTTTATGGTTAGGTTGTTTGTATAAGCTTCTTCTAACCTTTATAGGTAGGTCTGAACTGCTATCGGTTTCCCTCTAAGGACTGCCTTTGCTGTGCCCCATAGGTTTTGGGCTGTTGTGTATTCATTGTTATTTGTTTCCAGAAACTTTTTGTTTTTATATGTGATCTCATTGATAACCCATTTCTTACTTAAAAGCATGTTATTCAGTCTCCATGAGTTTGAGTGTTTTTGGTTTATCCCCTTGAGGTTGGTTTCTAGTTTCAAACCATTGTGATCTGAGAAGATGCTTGGTATGATTTCAGTTTTCCTGTATTTGTGGATTCTTGTCTCCTATGTGGGCCATCTTTGGGACTGTTCCATGTGCATTTGAAAAGAATGTGTATTTTACTTGTTTGGGGTGAAAAGTTTTGTATGTATCAGTTAGGTCTATTTCCTCTAGAGTGTTGTTCAATGCCACAATATCCTTGGTGTTGTTTTCTTTGAAAGATCTGTCCATTGTTGATAATGGGGTATTAAAATCCCCTACTATTAGTGTGTTGCTGTCCATATCCTTCTTGACATCATCCAAAATCTTCCTTATATACTTGGGAGTTCCTATGTTGGGTGCATATAAGTTTTCCAGAGTTATATCTTCTTGCTGGATTGTTCTCTACAGTATTATGAAATGTCTTTATTTCTTTTTATGGCCTTCATCATAAAAGCTATTTAATCTGAAATAAGAATTGCTACTCCAGTCTTTTTTTTTCATGTCCATTTGCTTGATATATATTTTTCCATCCCTTCACTTTCAATCTGTGTTGATCTTTTGTTCTTAGTTGGGTCTCTTAAAGATAGCGTATATGTGGGTCACATTTTCTTATCCATTCAGCTATCTGATATCTTTTGATTGGCCCATTTAATCAATTTACAGTTAAGATTATTATTGATTGATACTCATTGTCATTTTTCCCATTTGTACCTATGTTCCTCTCTGTCTCTCTCTGTTTCTCCATTTTTTTAAAGCAGACCCTTTAGCATTTCTTGCAATGCTGGTTTGGTAGAGATATATTTTTTCATCTTCTTTTTTTCTGGAAAATGCCATGGTCCTGCTAGGCCAGAGGAATGATAGACAGGGTAGGATTCATAATGAAAAGATAGACACAAAAACGCTGGGGTCAGGAGGACTACCACTCGTGGTGACAGCGCCACTTTATTATTCACACAAAACTTATATAGGTTTTTCAAGCATTCAAGCCTTTCTCCTAGTGAAACTATTTTGGCTGAAAGTACTTTTTCCCACAAGACATTTGCTTATTTCTTAGTAACTAATTATTATCACTTTCTAAGCATACTACTTATGTTATGTCTTTCACTACACAGCTGCTATTCACTCTTGCTGAAGGTCAGCTTGTCCTCTAAACATGATGTGGAACTCTTCTTAGCCAAGTTGTTGACCTTTTGGCCATCAGCCCGCCTTGAAGCCCTGAGTCTGGCCATGCCTTGACTCAGGGTGTTCCGACAGGGAAACTCCTTTTTTCTCCTTCCATTTTGAGTGAGAGCCTTGCTGGGTAGAGTATTCTTGGTTGCAGGCCTTTGTTTCTCATTACTTGGAATATTTTTTGCCATTCCCTTCTGGCTTGAATTGTTTCTGCTGAATAATCATTTGATAGTCTTATCAGAGCCCCCTTATATGTTATTTGCTGTTTCTCTCTTGATGCTTTTAGGATTCTCCCTTTTTCTTTGGAATTTGCCATTTTAATTATAATGTGTCTTGGAGTGTGTGTTTCTATTCATCCTCATTGGGAACCTCTGTGCTTCCTGGACTTGATTAACATTTTTACTCATCCTGTTAGAGAAGTTTTCTATCATTACTTTTTTTTTTAACAGGTTTTCATTTTCTTGTTTCTCTTCTGATTCTGGTATCACTATGATATGGATATTAATTGTGTTTCATGTTGTTCTGCATCTCTCTTAAAACCTCTTCATTCTTGTTCAGCCTTTCTTCATTCTGTTGCAGTCTTGGAATATTTTCCTCGTTGTCTTCCTCTTACTTATCTGACTCTCTGCTTCCTCTAGACTGCTGTTGATTCCTTCTACTGTATTCTTCAATTCAGAAATGTATTCTTCATTTCCTCCTGGCTCTTACTGATAGTTTCTATGTCCTTTTTAATGCTGGTGTAGTTCTTAGTAAATTCTCTAGCTTTCCTGGAGTTCTTTGTAGTTCCCCTGCAGTTGTTAGTAGTTTTCTTTGAGCTGGCTGAGCTCCTTGAGCTTCTCTATCATCATTATTTTCCATTCCATATCTGATAGTTTGCTTGCCTCTGTTTCATTTAGTGATTTTTCTGTGGATTTCTTCTCTCCTTTTGGTGATAGACTGTTTCTTTTTATCCCCATTTTTAGGTTTTTTTTTTTTTAATCCAATCAGATTCTGATCAGCAGCCAGGCTAAGTTAATGCTAGGTTGGACAGATTGATTTAGTTGTAATCCTATTGGTCTGAGTCATCACCAGGCTCAGATGCTGCTCTGTGTGATAGACCTATTCATTTGTAAATCAATAATCAGGTACCAAACTCAGGCCCTGCTGGGTTAGACAGAGAGGTTCAGTTGTAATCCAATGGATCAGTCACCAGCTTAGGGGAAGCCTGGTGGGATAGATTCAGATGTGAACCAATGAATCTGTGATCACCCACCAGGCTCAGGTGCCACTGGGCTAGGCAGCAAGATCAAATTTTAATCCAATGAATCTGTGTTCGGCCATTAGGCTTAGGAGCTACTGGGCTAGACAGCAAGGTTCAATTCTAATCCATTGAATCTGTGATCAACTGCCAGGCTCAGGTTGTGTTGGGCTAGACTGAAAGACTCAATTTTAATCCAATGAGTTTGTGATCAGCGGTCTGGCCCAGGAGCCACTGTGTGGGACAGACCAACTCAGTTTTGAACCATCGAATTCATGATCATCCACCAAGCTCCCTTGCCACTATGCAGGGCTGACTGTGACTCAACTGTAAGTCAGTGAGTTTGCAATCAGCCGTCAGGCCCAGGTGCTTCTGGGCAAGATATATCTCTTCAGGTGCCAACTATTGTATCTATACTCAGACAGGACCAAGCAGGAGAGGTTTATTTAGATATAAGTCAAAGAATTGTGATCAGGCACCAGGCTCAGACACTCCTGGGTAGGGCAGATTGCTTCCAGTGGGTGGGGCTATAAAGACTCCTCACAAGGAAGCTGCTTGGCACAACACAGTCTGCACCAGGTGTGGATGATGAGTTGGCACCAAGATCCCCACAGTTGCTTACCCACTTCTCTCCTCCAAGCCACCACCACAAACTCTCCCCATGTGTCTCCAATCCACTCTGCCCTCCCTCTGCTGGAGCGCAGGGTAGGTGGGTTCCAATGTATTTTCATTGTGGTCACCTTAGTAGTTCTCTGTCTCCAGTGCTCTTTTAGGCTAGTAAACTTCATGGCTTTCTGCCCTTCGCAGCTATATGCTGCTCTGCTCTCTGCCTTGTTGCTATAGGCTGGGAAACCCAGCTGAGGGACTAGAACCCACCCTTGTCAGGTGAAGCCCCTGGCTCAGTTCCTTCAGCTGCTGCCTCCAATGGGGGCCTAGCCAGCCCTCTCTCACTTCTGCGATTCCTACCAGTTATGTTGTGATGAAGCATCCTCTTCTGTTTTTTCCCGTGGTTATAGGACTTCTTTCCAGCTCATGTTCTGTTGGTCATTCCAGGTAACTTTTTCTTCAAAAATGTAATTACAGATGCAACCTATGAGGAGAATGGTGTACCTCCACTTACTTCTCTGCCATTTTGCTGGAACTCTTGAAATTACATTTTAAATAGAAATACAGAAGAGATTCAAAGTAAATTGATGGATAAATATGTACCAAGTAAGTAGTGTTGGAGTAGTTACATTTATAGCAGATAAAGTAGAATTCAGGGCCACAAAATTCCAAGGTTTAATTAAGGCCATATTATAATGGGAAGTGAATCATTTCATCAAATAACCTAAATTTTATTTATTTAATAATAGAATTTCAAATCTCTGAAGCAGAAGTAGCACACATCAATATGGAAACATCAAACTAAATAACAGTTATTTAACACAATACCTTCCAGTCTACACACATTAGTCAATATGATGTTCAATGTATTTGGTATAATATTCAGTACACTTTGTAGTTCACACACACACACACACAAATGAAACATCATCCTGAGTCATTTCATACACAGAAAAATAACAATTTATACTAAGGTCTAATTACAAAATTTAACATTTTATTTTTGGTGTACCTATGAAAAATTTAACTCTTAAAGCACTTACAAAGGCATGTAGGAGCAGATCTCCAGTACTTTGGAGCAGAGAAGACAGTCATGAGTAAGAAAATAAGACATGAAACCAAATAAGACAAGAGCAATCATGTTTATTTATTTAAATAAACAATCATGTTTATTTAAAATAAAAACCTGGTTTGTGTATAAAAATTATGCATCAGTGAAATAATAAGCCCCATATTCAGAGAATGTTCATACTGGATATAACCAATCAATTAAATTCAGGATTTATAGTGGAATGTCTACAAAATAATAAAATATCAAAAGTCCAATGTGGCAAAGACAATTCTATTCTTGAGCATAAAATCTAGCACAAAATTTTACAGTAAGGTTGATATTTTCATTTGCTGTCATTTTTCTCATTTTCTATAATCATGTATTTAAATCATAATCATAAAATAGATATAATAATATTTTTCCATTTGTAAAGTTTATACTCTCTGTTTTTAATTAAGATTTAGAAATTATATTACTTTTATAGAGAGGGGAAGGGGGAGATGCAGAGAGGGACAGAGACATCAATGTATGGTTGCCTTTCATCTGCCTCCAGCTACAGACCTGGCTGGAGACCTAGCTTGCAACCTGATTATGTGTCTTGGCTGGGAATTGAACCCAGTGATCTTTGGGTTTGCAGGCTGGTGCCCAATCCATTGTGCTACCAGCCAGGACTATATATAGGGGTAGGTTCCTAAACCACCTCCTCTATTACATAGTTCCTAAATATTTCACACATTTTAGTTTTATAACTTCTATGTGTCATGTTTGGAAGCAACAAAACCAATATTGATCAATGGGAGGCTTCTAATATGTGCTTTTTCACAAACATAAAATTCATATCACCATAATTATCTAATTACAGGTAACACCTGTATAACATGGCATTCTATAATACAGTTTCACTCTAACATGATTTGAGGATTGGAGAAAACCTTCATACAACATGGCATCCTAGAACACAGTTTCACTCAAACATGGTTCAAGAATTTAGAGAACTACACAAACAACACAGAGCATAATAAGAGCTTTTAAGAGCAAAAATATCTTATTCAACATTTGGGAAGTCTCTGAACAACATGGAATGTAATAAGCTTTTAAGAGCAAAAGATATCTCATTTGAAATTAATGACATTTATAAAGATCTCTCAGCTAAAAGCAAGCAATCTAACATATATATATATATATATATTTTTTTTTTTTTTTTTTTTTTGCAAGAAGTACAGGATAGAAGTCAAGATAATGCTGAAGAAAGTTCAGAGGATTGCAATATCTTGTCAAAAAGAGAACACCCTCAGTTAATGGTGCTATGAAGTGATGACAAAGAAAACATTATTTAATAGATATTAATATGTTATACTTCTGGTGAAAATTGCTTTGATAAAGATATTTCTCTTAATTACAAAAATATAATCGTATGCTTTAAAAAAAATTTTTTTTTTGGAACCTAACCTCCTTTTTTGTACTAGTTCTTTGTTTCGTATAGCACTGATTCATATAACACAGCCATTTTTAGGAATCTTAACAACTATGTTATATGGGTGTTGCCTGTACTATGGCTGTATTAAATTTTATAGAATTCTATCCAGAAATCAGGAATTCTGCTTTGTATTGAAAATAGCCTATCAGGCCTTATCAAGTCTTCTTAAAATGTTAAAAAATAGATTAGAAGTTTAAACTATATCATCTTATTACAACTAGAAATACAGAAGTCCCTGGCTGGTAAACAGTCCTGGATATTTGATATCTTGATGGCAAGTAGCATCCACAGAACTGGTATCTCTATGGTTACCAATTATATTTTCCATGAAATACATTGTTGCTCTTCCAACTTGGATAATAGAATTAATGACATCATTACGTGAGGTATGAAAGTAGGTAGATTATTGATATACTCTATAGATACTCTCCCATACATTAAAGTGAGTTCATTGCTGCAAAATTAGTTTTTCCAGTGTTATTCTCTAAGAGCCAATCCTATATAAGTTTAACTCAAGAGGGTTTCATTAAAGCAATTACCTGTGCTGCATTGGAAGGTCTTTTATCTTCTGCTGGAGTTTTTTCCCTGTGCATATTTTCTATTCAAGAGTTCATTCTGCATCCATCCATCCAGTATGTGATGTGTGTTGGCAAATGTGTACACATAAAGGTCTCCACACCAGTAAACTAGTAATTCTTTGCTCAACAAAGGTAACAACAAATAGGCCAGGATACTAGCAGATTTATAATTATTACAGTAAATCATATAATTATGAAATTTACTTAAGCTGTAAATGATTAAGCAACTGGTCACATGATAAAAAATGTTTTCTAGACACCTGGCTTTGTTTTTTGTTTTTTGTTTTGCTTTATTCCTAAATAATGTTGCCTTCTTTTTCCTTAGGATACACATGCATAAGCAATATATTATAGACTTGAACTACTATGAACATATTGAATGATTAGGTGAAAGATTATTAGATTAATGTGTATTATTGTTAATAGATGATAGGGGTGGGAAGATGGTGACAGAGTAGAGAGCAGTGCTGTTGGTGTTCTCGAATACCAGAGCAGCCAGAGGACAGGATAGGGAGCGCGAGAAGTTTTCAGGTCCCGAAGAACTGGAGTGGTCAGTATCTGGACACAGGAGAGCACAGCCCAGTGGCAGCAGAGACCTATAGGAGAATAGGTGAGGGGACTCTGGACTTAATGGCCATTGGGCCAAGGTCAGCTCTGGGCAGTGGCGGCCCTACCCTGAGGGGCATTTCTAACTGAAGCAGCTCCAGGCTCCCAGGCACCTAGAAATCTGAACAGTGAAGTGTGGGCAGCGAGGGCAAACACCTTAGGGAACACAGAATTGAACTCTTGCAGGGGAGGGACTGTGTGAGAGACTCGCTCTGGCAATAGGGAAAGGAGGCTCCTCCCGGGGCTAGAAGCGGAGGAGAAGGGTCCTGCGGGAAGCCGGAGCAGCGGAGTGGGGAAGTGCACTGGCCAGGGCAGCAAAAGGGCCTAAAACGGTGCTGCTGGGCCACCTGGGAAATAGCAGATTAAAGCCCCTGCGAGGGGGGAGGCCCAGCCCTGCGCAACCACACAGGCCTCCAGGCTCCGAGGAAACTCCAAACCGTGAGCCGGGAACTAGTAGTGGGGGCAACTGACCCGCCCATTGCCCACACAAAGACCAAAGACACCAGAGGAAAGGCGCATCACAGAGGCTGCGTAAAGGACTTCTCGGAGAGCTGATCAGCTTGGAAGCCTGGCTCTCACCTGGGGGAGCAGGGCAGTGTTGGCTGTCCCTGGGCAGTGTTGGCAGACCCTGGGCACTGTTGGTGGCCAGGGGCTGCCTCCACCAGAGCAGAGCTGTGGAGGCAGGGGCAGTCATCAAAGGAATCAGAGAGGTTGCAGGCT
The DNA here is from genome assembly GCA_004026585.1 of Noctilio leporinus. Classification (NCBI taxonomy): domain Eukaryota; kingdom Metazoa; phylum Chordata; class Mammalia; order Chiroptera; family Noctilionidae; genus Noctilio; species Noctilio leporinus. The sequence goes on from PVIW01012810.1 coordinate 26,361, forward strand.
GCACTGCAGGGGTGCCAGGTGCCTATCACAGGCAGGAACCTCTGCCAGGAGTGGGAGGGGACACCCTGCAAGTGGCAGAATACCAGCAGCTCTAAAATCCACCTAGGCTACTGAAGGCCCAGCATTCCTGGGGGCTGACACCCAGAATCAGCCCTGATTGTGACAATCAGAGGCCCTGCCACTAAGACCATATAGACTATAGACTGCAGAGACCTGTCTAAGAAAAAGAGGCCTCAGGAAATGGATTGCTGCTAATTTCAAACATCTGAGTTATACCGAGAGATACATGAACTATTAATCCCCAACATATCTTTCTCAAAAGTTACTTCTCACATATTCTTAATCCCCCCCTATCTCAATCTACCTAAATACCGAAGACCCCCCCTACTCTTGATTTAAAGTCTACTCACTCTATGGATACAACACATTCCCAGGTCTCAATCTAAGTATTCCTCTCTTACCCAGCCACCTAAACCGTTTCTATAGTCTTTACTTCCTTTCATTTTCTGCCCCCTGCCTTTTTTTTCCTTTTTTTCTTTTTTCTTTTTTTTCTTTTCTTTCTGTTAAAGCCCACAGTCCCGGCTCCACCTGGACCAAACAGAGATCATAAAGGGTGAACAGACACCTAAATCTTTTTTTTATTAAAATTGGTTTTTGTCTTGTGACTTTTTCCTTTTTTTTTTTTTTTTTTTCTTTCTTTCTCTCTCTGATCTAAGCCCAGAGGTCCCGGCTCCACCTGGACCAATCAGGGATCATTAAGGGTGAATAGCTACCTAAACCCTGTTTGCTTATCCTATATAGTTTTGTTTTTTCTTTTGTTTTGTTTCTTTGTTTAATTTTCATGCTAAAAGCCCTCAGGTTCTGACTTCATCTGGACCAATCAGGGATTATTATTAAGGGTGAACACCTTTTCTTATTATTGTTATTATCGTTTTTATTTCTTTCTTCTTTTTTTTTCTTTTTCTTTTCTTTTCTTTTCTTTTTTTTTTTTTTTTTTTTTTTTTTTTTTTTTTTTTTTTCTTTTCTTTTTTTTTTTTTTTTTTTTTACTGTGAAAAACCCACAGGCCCAGAATACAACCAGACAGCCCAAATAAAGGACACACCAAGAACAACAAGTGGAGAAAATCTGGGAGAATGCAACACTGAACTCCACAAATCTACTGTCACAGAAGGGTACTCAACTGAGGAAAGAAAGCAAAGCACGTTAACCTAAAGAAAAAGCAAAAAAAAATAAAAAGCAAGCAACAGCAGACACACAAAATGGGGGAAAAAATAATCAGTCCATCACCAAAAGGAAAGGAAGAATCCCCAGAAAGACCACAAAATGAAACAGGGGCACCTGAAACATCAGACAAGGAACTCAGAGGAATGATACTAGAGAAGCTCAGGGAGCTCACCCACATCAAAGAAAACTATAAACAACTCCAGGAAAACTACAAAGAACTCCAGGAAAATTACAAAGAACTCCAGGGAAATTACAAGGAACTTACTGAGAACTACAGTAGCATGAAAAAGGACATAGAAACTATCAATAAGCGCCAGGAGGAAATGAAGAATACAATTTCTGAATTGAAGAATACAGTAGAAGGAATCAGCAGTAGGCTACAGGAAGCAGAGGACCGGATCAGCCAGTTGGAGGATAATGTAGACAAATACTCCAAGACAGTACAAGAGAATAAAAAATGGCTGAACAAGAATGAAAAGGGGTTAAGAGAGCTGCAGGACAACATGAAACGTAACAACATCCGTATCATAGGGATACCAGAAGGAGAAGAGAAACAAGGAATGAAAAACCTGTTCAAAAAAGTCATGATAGAAAATTTCCCTAACATGAGGAGTTAAAACATAAATCCAGTTCAGGAAGCACAGCAGGTCCCAATGAAGATCAATCCAAACAGACCAACACTAAGGCACATTATTATTAAAATGGCTAATCTCAAAGACAAAGAGAGAATCCTAAAAGCATCAAGAGAGAAAAGACAAATAACATACAAAGGGGCTACAATGAGGCTATCAAATAATTATTCAACAGAAACAATTCAAGCCAGAAGGGAATGGCAAAAAGTATTTCAAGTAATGGTAAACAAAGGTCTGCAACCAAGAATACTCTACCCAGCAAGGGTCTCATTCAAGATAGAAGGAGAAATAAGGAGTTTCCCAGACAAAAAAAAGAATAAAAGAATACATCTCTACCAAACCAGCATTGCAAGAAATGCTAACGGGTCTGCTTTAAAAATAAGTAAATAAATAAAATGAAGAAACAGAGAAAGCCAAAGAGGAATACAGACACAAATGGAGAAAATGGCAATGAATAAGCATCAATCAATAATAACCTTAAATGTAAATGGATTAAATGCACCTGCACCAATCAAAAGATATAGGGTAGCCAAATGGATAAGACAACATGACCCACATATATGCTATCTTCAAGAGACCCACCTCGGAACAAAAGATCGACACAGATTGAGAGTGAAGGGGTGGAAAACGATATATCAAGCAAATGGACATGAAAAAAAGCTGGAGTAGCAATACTGATTTCAGATAAAATAGATTTTACAATGAAGGACATAAAAAGGGACAAAGATGGACATTTCATAATACTTAAGGGAGCAATCCATCAAGAAGAAATAACTCTGATAAACATATATGCACCCAACATAGGAGCTCCGAAATACATAAGGAAAATCTTGGAAGACTTTTAGAAAGACATAGACAGCAACACACTAATAGTAGGGGATTTTAATACCCCACTATCAATAATGGACAGATCTTCCAAACAGAAAATCCCCTGAGATGTTGTGGCATTGAACAACACTCTAGAGGAAATGGACCTAACTGATGTCTACAGAGTCTTTTACCCCAAAGAAGCAAAATACACATTCTTTTCAAATGCACATGGATCATTCTCCAAGATACACCACATGGTATGTCACAAGACAAGCCTCCACAAATACAGGAAAATTGAAATCATACAAAGTATCTTCTCAGATCACAATGGCTTGAATCTAGACACCAATCTCAAGGGAAAAACCCAAAAATTCTCTAACTCATGGAGACTGAATAACATGCTTTTAAGCAATAAAGGGGTCAACAATGAGATCAAAGATGAAATCAAAAAGTTCCTGGAAACAAATGACAATGAACACACAACAGCCCAAAACGTATGGGATACAGCAAAGGCAGTTCTCAGGGGGAAATTTATAGCAATGAAGGCCTTCCAAAAAAGGTTACAAGAAGTTTATAAAAACGACCTAACCACAAAGCTGCAAGAACTAGAGGAGCAACTACAAACAAAGCCCAGAGCAAGTAGAAGGAAGGAAATCATCAAGATCAGAGCAGAACTGAATAACTCAGAGATTCAAACTACAATTCAAAGAATCGACAGGACCAGGAGCTGGTTCTTTGAAAAAAATAAACAAAATTGACAAGCCCTTATCCAGACTCATCAAGAAAAAGAGAGAGAGGACCCAAATAAACAGAATCAGAACTGAAAGAGGGGAAATCACAACTGACACCTCAGAAATACAAAAGATTGTAAGAAGTTACTACAAACAACACTATGACAAAAAATATGACAACCTGGATGAAATGGACACATTTCTGGAAATGTATACTATACCAAAACTGAACCCAGAAGAAGCAGAAAGCCTGAATAGGCAAATAACAACTAGTGAAATTAAAGAAGTCATCCAAAATCTCCCAAAGCACAAAAGCCCTGGACCAGATGGCTACGCAGGTGAATTTTACCAAACATTTAAAGAAGAACTAACTCCTATCCTCCTCAAACTATACCAAAAAATTCAGGAAGAGGGAAGACTCCCAAACTCATTCTATGAGGCCAATATTATTCTAATCCCAAAACCAGGGCAAGACACAACTAAGAAAGAAAGCCACAGGCCAATATCTCTAATGAACATAGATGCTAAAATTCT
>PVIW01012811.1:0-30281 GCA_004026585.1 Noctilio leporinus
TGCTGGTTTGGTAGAGATGTATTCTTTTAGACTTTTTTTGTCTGGGAAGCTCCTTATTTCTCCTTCTATCTTGAATGAGAGCCTTGCTGGGTAGAGTATTCTTGGTTGCAGGCCTTTGTTTACCATGACTTGAAATACTTTTTGCCATTCCCTTCTGGCTTGAATTGTTTCTGTTGAATAATCATTTGATAGCCTTATTTATTATTTATTTCTCTTTTTTCTCTTGATGCTTTTAGGATTCTCTCTTTGTCTTTGAAATTAGCCATTTTAATAATAATGTGCCTTGGTGTTGGTCTGTTTGGGTCGATCCTCACTGGGACCCTCTGTGCTTTCTGAACTGGATTAATGTGTTTACTCATCATGTTAGGGAAATTTTCTATCATGACTTTTTTGAACAGGTTTTCCATTCCTGGTTTCTCTTCTCCTTCTGGTATCCTTCTGATATGGATGTTGTTACATTTCAAGTTGTCCTGCAGCTCTCTTAACCCCTCTTCAGTCCTGTTCAGCCTTTTTTTATTGTCTTGTGCTGTTTTGGAGTATTTGTCTACATTATCCTCCAACTCACTGATCTGGTCCTCTGCTTCCTCTAGCCTGCTGTTGATTCCTTCTACTGTATTCTTCAATTCAGAAATTGTATTCTTCATTTCCTCCTGGCACTTATTGATAGTTTCCATGTCCTTTTTCACGCTGTTGTAGTTCTCAGTAAGTTCTTTGTAACTTCCCTGGAGTTCTTTGTAATTTCCCTGGAGTTCTTTGTAGTTCTCCTGGAGTTGTATAGTTTTCTTTGATGTGGCTGAGCTCACTGACCTTCTCTATCATCATTCTTTTGAATTCCTTATCTGATATTTCAGGTGCCTCTGTTTCATTTTGTGTTCTTTCTGGGGATTCTTCCTTTCCTTTTGGTGATGGACTGATTCTTTTTTTCCCCATTTTGGGTGTCTGTTCTTGCTTGCTGTTTATTTATTTATTTATTTATGTTTGTTCTTTCCTTGGGTTAACCTGCTTTGCTTCCTTGCCTTAGTTGAACAGCCTTCTGTGATAGGAGATTTGTGGAGTTCAATGTTGCCGTCTTCCATATTTTCTCCACTTGCTGTTCTTGGTGTGTCCTTTATTTGGGCTGTCTAGTTGTATTCTGGACCTGTGGGCTTCAGGTATTTGCTTAGGGGCTCAAATTGTTCCTGCATTAGGAGACAGATTCTTATTGAAGACCTGGAAGACTCCAGGACCTGAGCAGCAGCTGGCCAAACAATGGACCTTTTTTTTTTTTTTTTTTTTTTTTTTTTTGATAACACATTCTTCTCTGAGGGTGATGAGGAATCAAGGTGTGGATCCACCACACATGGGTAAAACAGATACCACCTGAGAGGGTCGCAGGCCCTCCTGCTGTGTGATTAATGCTAGAAGGGAAAGCTGGACCTGCATTCTCGAAGAAAATTTGAAATTTGTCTTTCAAAAAAGAACAAAAATCCCTGACACAGGATGACAATGTTTCTGTTACTTTATGCCTGTGCTTGTAAAGCTAGGGTTTTTTAGCTGCCAAATGCTGAGTTTGGGTATAGCTCTTCACAGTGTGAAAAAAGGCAAGGATTAGAAAGTAGGTTATGGTTAAATCTGATGGAATAAGAGGTATTTAGAAAGTTTGTGAATGTTGCAGATGGTCTGTGAAAAGTTGTAAAGATAAAGTAAAAAGTTTGTGAAAGGTATACAGAGGGTTTGCTAAAAAGCTTGTGAAAGTTTAGAAAAGAAATTGTATGGTTTTAATAATCAAAGGTATAATGCATGAAAATGAAAGTTTGAAGGACAAGGATTTTCCTCCACACTGTATGTTTTTCTCCCTACCCAATCCCTCCAGAATTTGACATCCTGAAGAAGAAAGTAATGACATAAGGTTCCTTTGCATGAAACTAATAAGACCAGAAGTTTCTGACAATCAGAACTTTGACTGGAATATCATGCTTAATAAAGGTATGCCCGGGCTCTGGATGTTACCAGGAAGCCCCAAGGGATTGGAATTGAGTTTTGAAGATAGTAAAGGCCCACAAGGAAAAAGCCTGATACCTTGGTTAATTATGCAGTTCATGGCAATCTTTACAGGGAAGGGACAATGGTTGCTTTCCTGAAAAATGGCTAGGAGGAACTTAAAGGCATAGTGTAAAACCTCAAGGGCTTGAGAATAGAAGGTTGTATAGGCCTGGCTGGATGGCAAGTGTGTGTCTCAGATTCTGTGCCCTGAAGAGTGGACAAAAAAGTCAATCTAAGAAGTTTTTTTTTTTTAGTTCCAGCAAAGGATTTAAAGATCATATGTGATCAATTGCCACTCTTATTGTGTTTATGCAAATGAACATGAAAATTAAAACTAGACTTAATGCAGTCCTTTCAATGACAATGAGGGTGATCTTGGGATTTTATGAGTCATTATCTCTCATCTCTTAGTTTATAATTTGTACTCCATTTAAACATTTTTAGTGTTGACAATGAATTATAAAAAATATTTCTGTTTTACTGAAAAAATCTTTCTTTTTAGTATTTGAAGGATAATTCTTCTAGATATAAAATTCTATGTATTTTTTCTTTCAACACTTCAAATACTTCACCAACTCTCTGTTACTTGTGTGATTTTGATAAGAAGTACTTCTGTAATTCTTACCCTTGTTTCTCTATAGATAAAATTCCTCCATTTTCTTTCAAGACTTTGTCATTGTTTTCATGTATTTTAAATATAATCTACTAAGCTGTACATTTTTTATGTATTTACCTTGGTGTTCTCTGAGCTTCTAGGTCTATGGTTCTGTGTCTGCCATTAATTTTGGAAAATTCTCTGTCTTTACTACTTCAAATGTTTCTTCTTCTCCTTTGTCTTTATCCTTCTGGTAGTCCAATTACATGTATGTTATACATTTTAAAATTTCCCCACCATTATAGGATATTTTGTTCTGATTTATTTTATTTTGTTTTGTTTTATTTAGTTTGGGAACTTTCATTGGCATAGCTTTAACCTTTCTGATGCTTTCCTTGACTGTGCTGACTATACTGATGAGCCCATCAAAGCCTTTCTTCACTCCTGTTACAATGTTTTTGATTTGTAGGGTTTCCTTTTGATTATTTGTTACAGTTTCCATTTTTGTGCTTACGTTATCCATCTATTTTTGCGTGTTGTCTACTTTTTCCATTACAGCACTTAACATATTAATCATAGTTATTTTTAGACACAGTATAATCATTTCTAAATCTGTGTCATATCTAAGTCCTATTCCAATGTTTCCTTTTCTCTTCAGACTGTGTTTTATCTTGCCTTTTAGCATGCCTTGTGATATTTTATTAAAAGCCAAATATGACACATTGGTTAATAAAAACTGAGGTAAAACCCTTTAGTGTAGATTTTATGTTAATTTGTCTAAGTGCTTAATGTTTGTCATAACTGTAGATGTCAGAAGCTTCAAATTTACTTAATGTCTTTGTTTTTGTCTCTTCTATTGCCTTTGGATTCCTTAAATAGAGTCTGCACCTTGTAGCTCTCTAGCTGTAATCCAGTGTTATTCTACTGGAGCCCTATTGAGGTGATGGTAAAAGCGTCTGGAAGAGGAAATACTCTATAATTGTATGATTAAGTCTCAGTCTTTAATAGGCCAATTTCCCTTGGCCGTGACCTTCACAAGTGTTTCTTAGCTCTCCCTTCCCCATCCACTTAGGTTCTGGTAAAATCATTCCTTCTGAAATTAAATATTTGCTATGGATAAGTCTCTATGCATAGCTCACAATGGTTATTCCCCCAACCATTTGGCACTGCTATAGCCATAAGGGAGGTTTTCTTAGCTTTTCACTATAAGAACTTAGTTGGCTTCCTAGAAGGAGTTCCACATTAAGTGTGGGATTCCCTGCTAATCCACATCAGGTTTCTAGTTCATTAAAATTACCACTTACATGTTACTATATTACTACCCTTTTATGGCTCTAGCAGCTTCTGCTCTGAGTACCCATATTCTCTGTCTTCACTATGTCTCTAGATGTGTTATTTTTGGTGGTGGTGGTGATGTCATTCTTTGATCTCTAATAGTTGCTGAATCAAAGAAATTTTAAAATTTTTTTTCAGTTTATTCAGTATTTTTCTTGTTTTAAGAGCAGAAGTGATCATTTCTAAGCTCTTTACATGTTGGAACTGAAAGCAAAAGTTTTGCATCTATATTTTTGCAGTAATGGAAAATCTAAAGCACGCAGGCTTAAAGAACAAGGGGGTTTCTTTGCTGATATAACTAGGAATTTCAAAGGTAGTTGAAGTCTTATGATTGGTTGGTGCACATGGCTCATCAACACCAATAAGAAAACAGGTCTTTCTAATTTCTCTGTTCTGCCTCCTTACTGTCACCTACATTCTGAGCACAAGGTGGCTTCAAAAACTTCCATGGTTATGTGTTCCTTCCTAGAAAAATAACTTCTGAAAGAAACACCTTGGGCTTTCATGTTGATTAAATAACCTCAAGTTACATGTTCATTGTATGAGTCAGCTTTTACCAGAAGATGCTGCATAACAACTACATTATTTTTCTACCATTTAACAATAAATGTTATTGATGTATCCATTTTGTCTAGAGAATCTCTACTAGTGTCATCTGGATTCACTCACATATCTTCAGTGTGTGTGTGATTTAGACTGTGGTGACCTGAATGGCTCTACTTCAATCTAGGAAGGCTCTGCTCTGATTGTTTCTCATTCTGCTTTGATCTGAGAATAGTTAGGTCACGTTACTGCCATAGGAATAACAAAGGTACAAGAGGGGAACACAGAAAACTACTTAGAGCCTGTGCTTGAAACTTGCACAGTATTAATTCTGCCTCCATGCTACTGGTCAAAGGAAACAACATGGTCTAGGCCAAAATCAAGGGGCATAAAAGTACACTTTGTCACAATAAAGCCTTGATAAAGATATTATTAATATAGACCAAGATTAAAGTAAAACTTAATCTATCACCCCTACAAATAACCCAGAAACTGTTTTCATTGGAATGTGAATGTCCTGATTGACAAGGACCAATCAAAACCCATGCCATGGGGCTGCTGATTGATATGTACTATTTTAGTTTGCTAGGACTGCAATCACAAAGAAGCAATAGCACAGACTGGGTAAATTAAACTACAGGAATTTATTTTTTACTTTGGCCTGTAGATGGCCATCTTTTCCTTCCTGTGTCTTCACATGGTTCTCCATTTATACATATCTGGGTCTTAATTTCCTCTTCCTATATGGACTCCAGTCATATTGGATTAAAGCCCACCCTAACAAAAGTAATAAAAACAATATCCACTGTATGGAAGGGACTGAGAGAGCAGTATTGTGTGATTAACTACATACCTGACCACAGAATATCTATTAACACCCAGGAACATGGCTGTGTTGGGCCTTATCACAAGATGTGAGAGCAGTACACATTTTTCACCTCAGGGTCATGCTTAGGGCTGTGTCTGCCAAAATAATAAGCACAAGTCTCTTACCCTATGAGGACTGCTAGAAGTCCCTCTCTAGTGCAAATGATTATTTTACCATGTATTTATGTACAAAGATAAAAAAGGACTCCTTGGATTATCAAAGTGGGTGGGGAAAAGTCCACCAAGGAATCTGGCAACCTCCTAACCACTTTCTTGGACAGGCCTTCCTTCAGACATGACTGGATTTTTTTTTTCCTAGATAACAGCCTCTCATTGTCATCTCTACAATAGCACATTGTTTGCAGATGAATCATTGATTTTTTTTCTTGGAACACCTAAATTATTCTTTCCCAGTGAGCAGCAGTACAATCATGGATGTACTTAAATTAAGCTCAAGTTATTAAGCCATAAAAAGTCACAGATGCAAGCACTTGTGACTGGAGAGAGCAATGTTCATGCACTAATCTGTACTAGGGACCACTATGAGCCAGGGTTGATGGACTTACAGTATTAATTTGATGTAGTTGCCCTAATAAAATACCACAAACTAGATGGCTTAGGCAATAAAATTGTATTGTGTCCAAAATTCAGGTATTCACAGGGTTGCTTCCTATTTATTTTGTGAAGAAGAATCTGTCCTTTGCTTCATACTTACCTTCTGGTGGTTTACTGGCCATCTTTAGTGTTCCTTGGTTTGAATCACCCAACCTGTGTCTTTAGGTTTCCATGGCATCTTCCATATATGAGTCCCTGTTCAAACTTTCTTTTGAAATAAGGACACTAGTCATATTGAATCAGGGCTCACCCTAATGACTTCATATTAATTAAACTAATAATATCTGCAACTACAATAGTTCCAAATAAGGTTACATTCTGAGCTACTGAAGGTTGTGACTTCAGCATATAAACTGAAAATACAATTGAACCCATAACAATAAACAAGATACCCATTAAACACATAGACCCTACTTCTTATCACAAACAGAAACATAGATTATAGCACCAAATCAAAGTGATATTCAGTGAAATCATCATCAGGGGGAGCCAAGCCAGAATGATGCTATCTAGGTCCTCAATTTCCTTTAGTTATGGTTTAATTCAGGAGTAAAAATTTAGAACAACTGAATGAATAGACAGTCTTTAAGCAGTCTTTACTGAATATCATTTTTCTAAATTGAACTGTTAATAATTTTGAGAGTATTCACTGTGGCTAGGGCTTAGAGAGCAACCTTTTTATATTAACTGTTGAACACAATTCATGTGCCTTTACAGCAAAGTAGAGAGGTCACATGCTTGAAGAGGAGGCCAGCTCACTTAGTCTCAGAAGTGAGCTGATGGGAGTATTTACAAAGCTCTTTTTGTAATAAATGATGGGGACTAAGTTGAGATGCCCAAACAAACAAATATGAGGAGGTTTATAAAGACTTAGTATGGTTCCCAAATCCGAAGGACAAAAATGTAGTAGTTCTAGGAACAGGAGTTTGACATTCTATAAGAAGTTCAAGAAGTCATCATTAAAAAAATATATATCTGTTCTTTCTGCTCTATTTCATCCTTATTTACATATTTTGTCTTTATCCTCCTTTCTCCTCCTTCTTATTCTCATTTCCTCTTCCTGCTCACCTCCACCTCCTTTTTATTCTTCTCCTCTTGCATTGTTTCTCCTTTTCCTCCTTCCCCTTTATTTTGGCCTCTCTCCAAAGTGCCTTCCTCTAGCTTTCCAGTTCAAATATAGATAAACAATTTTATGCTTATGGCATACCTAAATGCTGGGGGAAAGCATTGATGCATATTTCAAAATGCCAAACTGAGTTTGGAAAGCAAGATAATTCTATGCAGCTTGTTGAATACACACCAAATGTCTCATTAGCAATGAACAGAGGTCAGTGTGCCTGAAGAGACAAACAATCCACTTAGGCTGAGAAGCTATCTGAAAGAGTATGCAGAAGAGTCTTTTGGTGATGAAAACGCTGAGGTCATAAATGATGAGAATGTGCATATCCAGGGTAAGAAGAAAGCACTAGAGCTGGATGTCCTCTGGAGCTCTGCTCATTTCAGAGGTTGCACCTCAGGATGATGCCATCTCCATGGTGGCATGAGAGAAAGTCAGGGGCTCAAGCAGGATAAAAAGTTATGCTGAGGACCACTGATAATACCAAGACCCTGAAATTGTCCAACAATGACCCAAGACCTCCTCCCTTTGTTCTTCTGCCGAAAGAGGGAGTATGACTGTCATGCCTATCTCAACACTGGCTTTCAGCAGAGTAGGGGAAAAAGAAGTTTATCTTGAGAATTACCAACCATAATCCCCAATTTTATGTGACTATGTGGCCTAAATTTTATCCTGATGTGATATTTAAAACATTTTGGCTGAAGCAAAAAAACTTAGTTAAAATTTGGCCCAACTCGGTGGATACACCTAGAAATCTTGCAGGAACAAAATAAAATTTCCTCTGAATAAATACCTTTAAAAAATTGGCCTTAAAGAATTCACACAGATGAGAATCCAGGAAATTCTCTCTCTCTCCCTCTGTCTCTCTCTCTCTCTCTTTCTCTCTCTCAGCACACACAGCACCACCACCACCACCAAATCCAAAAGTTTGCATGACAAAATGAAACAAGAGCAACAAACCACAGAGTCAGGCCCATGATATTGGATTATCAGCTATGGGTAAATATAAAAACACATATGTTTAATATATCTAAAAATACAAAAGAGTTAATGAAAGAATGAAAAAGAAACATTAAGGCTATCAGTATTAACTGGACATTTAAAAATAATCAGCCCTGGCTGGTGGCACAGTGGTTAAGGTGCCGGTCTGCGAACCCAAAGGTCGCAAGTTCAATTCCCCAGCCAGGGCACATAACCAGGTTGCAAGCCAGGTCTCCAGTCAGATCTGTGGCTGGAGGCAGGTGAAAAGCAACCATACATTGATGTAAAAAAAATAAATAAATAAAAAATAAATAAAAATAAAAATAATCAAATAAAAATTAAATAATAGAGATTTAAAACTCAATAGACATATTAAACAAAAAATAATTATTTTGCAAAAGAGAGGATTAAATAATTGGAAGAGAGTATTGAAGAAATTATACAGACTAAATCACAGAGAGAAAAGAAAAGAAGAAGATTCAGGTAACATATTAAATTCCAGGCATAATAAGTAAAAGACATCCTAATCTGGACACATAGTAGAGGGAAAAGCATCACCCACACACAGAAAATGGTAAGCAGTCAGACATAAAATAAAAAACAGCATAAAATTAAACCTCACCTCTCTTAGTCTTTACAAATTACTTTTGCTGGCTTCTCACAAACAACAAAGAAAGTAGAAGTTGGTAATATCCTACCTTCAATATGTTATAGGATATAACTTAATGAAACTATCTTTCATGAATAAAAGCAAAGAAAATGAAGAGTGGCATTTTGAAAAATAAAAAACTGAGAGGCTTTCAGAAAAGTGATGTGCTTCAGAGGAAAGTAAAATGATCCTAAAATAAAATATTGAGATATAGCATGGAATGGTGAGAAAAGACAATGTGGGCAAAACTAAACAAACTTGTCTGTGTTAGAGAAAACTCTCTTAGCTAATGTAATATTTATATATACTATAATTAGTGTAATGTAAAATAATGTAATGTAATATAATATAACATATAATACATAAATCACCTTTGTTTTCCTTGGAAGCTCAAGTTGGAAAAGGGTAGGAATGCTCAAAGACCTTGCAAGATCAACTAACAACCCAGAGATGCACACAATAGACACACCAAAGCTCATGGCTCATGAGAAAAAAAATAGAGGAGTATTTCATTAGGAATTCATGCATATGCCAAGGGGAAAATGCACAATCAGAAAAGACCTAAAGCCTATACCTCTGGCTAATCCCTAATCTTGGTGCAAGTATGGGTAAGGGTTGAAGATATTCCTGAAGCAAAGACAACTTGCAAATTTTAGGAGAAATGGCATATTTTTCTTTTTGTTTTGTTTAGTTTTATCCTTGGGTTCAAAGAAAGTGCTGTCCAAACACTAGCTGAACACAGCTAAGGAATAGATTTTAATGATTACACATGACAAGGAACACCATTTTTGCAACAACAACAACAAAAAAATAGTTTGGAAAAGTCTGTCTATTTATGCTTCTATCCCAGCAAGTTGGAGAAAGAGAATTTGATTTTCAGAGTTACGTTTTCACATTATGTTTAAATATCCAGTTTTCAGAAAATAACCACAAAGCATACAATGAAACAGGCAAGTACTAGCCATTCAAAAGAACAAAACAAATGGGCAGAGCTGTCCCTGAAGAAGCCAAGACATCAGATTTACTAGGCAAAGTATTTAAAATAAAGTTTCTTTAAAATGTTCAAAAAGTGAAAGGAAAATATTGGCAAAGAATTAAAGGAAATATAAAAAACAACTATGAACAAAATGAGAATACCAACAAAGAGATAGAAATTACAAAAAGTGTTCAAACAGACAGTTTTTGAACTGAAAAGTACAATAACTGAAATGAATATTTCACTAGATGGGTTCAACAGTAAATTTAAGAAAGCAGTTGAAAGACTAGAACACTTGAAAATAAAACCACTGAAAATTTTCAGTCTGAGGATGAAAAAAAAAACAAAGAATGAAAAATATGAACAGTCTGAAAATGTGGAAAATCATCAAGTGAAACAACATGCACACATGGAAGTCCCAAAAGAAGTGAAATATAATCTTTGTAGAAATTCTGGCTGAAAAACTCCCAAAACTTCATGAAAAACATGAATCTACAACTCCAATGAACACATTATAATCAAACTGTTGACAACTAGAAACAGAGAATCTAGAAAGCAGCAAGAGAGGAATTCATTATACAAGGGTTCCCCAATAAAGTTAATAGCTGATTTTCCTGAAAAACCATGGAGATCAAAATGCAGTAGGATGATATATGTAAAGTGCTGAAAGAAAATTTTTAACCAAGAATTCTATCTCTGGCAAAATTGTTCTTCAAAAATTAATGAGAAACTAAGACATTTCAAGATAAGCAAGAGTTGAAAAGTGGCTTAAAACAGCAGGAATTTAATCTCTCACAGTTCTGGAAATTATGGGGTTGGCCAAAAAAGTTAGTGTGGCTTTTCTTCCATAAAATAAAAGACAGATTTTCCATTTTCACCAATAACTTTATTGACTTGGTTATTTTGAGTATGTCAGCTATCTCCTGCATGGTGGAACATGGATTGTTCTCAATGAGTGTCTCAATTTGATTGCTAACAACTTCAACTGGTCAACCCAACTATGGAGCATCACTTGGCAAGAAATCTGCACAAGACTGAACAAGACTGCAAACCACTTCCAACACTTTTGATCAGGCACAGCACCTTCTCCAGAGAATTGCGTTTCGGTTGCATCTTTATATTCCTTGAAATGATAAGGTATAATATGCCTAAAATGTGGCTTATTTGCTTGCATCTTAATATTAAAATAGCTACTCAAAAATTCAAAAAAAAAAAAAAAAAGATAAGCAAGAGTTGAGAGAAATTGTTATTACTAGATCTCACCTATAAGAAATGCGAAAGGAGCCCTGGTGGCACAGTGGATAAGGCACCAGCCTGCGAACGCAAAGGTTGCTGGTTCAATTTTCTGCCAGGGCACATAATCAGGTTGCAAGCCAGGTCTCCAGCCAGATCTGTAGCTGGAGGCAGGTGAAAGGCAATCATACATTGATGTCTTTCTCCCTCTCTACCTCTCTCTAACAATAATAAATAAAATCTTTAAAAATATATATCCAAATCAATAAAAGTATTTTAAAAAGAAATGCTAAAGGGATTCCTTCATATTGAAATAAATAGGTATAGTAACTCAAACCCAAATGAAGAAATAATTATCTCCAGCTAAGGCAAATAAGGGGCAACTATAAAAATGATATTTTGTATCTTAAGTTTATGACTCCATTTTTCATTTCTTAGCTGATTTGACAAATACATAAAAATAATTATAAATCCTCATTATTGGACATAAAATATATAAAGATATAATTTGTAACAAAAATAACATGAAGGGAGGACAGAGCTGTTTAGAAGGAATTTTATGTTATTTAAGTTAAGTTGGTCTCAATACAAATTAGATAATTATAAATTTAAGATATTAAGTATAATTTTCATGGTAACTAAAGCTAATGTCATGAGAGATGAAAGGGTCATGATAGGTTAAATTTTTAGTATACTGGGGAGATGTAATAATGTTAATATTTTAAGTATCTAAAAAGATAGTTTCAAATTAAAATATTTTCATTCCTTTATCCATCCTCCTAATTATTAAAAGTGTGTTTAGTAATTAATACATTAAGTACACCAACAACTACTAGATCAGAGATTTGAAAAAGACTATTATCACCCTTGATCTGTGTGTGGGTATATGTGCGTGCATGCGTGTGTGTATACACACATACATATATATACATATATGGATTATTTTGTATATATGTATATGTATATATACAAGATAACCCATATGTCAAAAAAAGTAATAATAGAAATTAGATAATATTTTAAACAATAATAAAATAATTCTTATTTTAAACTGGATTAGCTAAAGAACATATATGCATAACACATAAACACAGACAACAGTGTGGTGATGATCAGAGGAAAGGGGGCCAGAGGCTGGCTGGAGGTGGGAAAAAGGGGAGGAAACAGGGACATCTATAACAGTGTAAATAATTAAAAAGGAGTTAAAAGTAAAAAATGACTGCAAAAGTGGTAAAGTGGCATCTGTAAAAGTATGACCTTAAAAAACTTGAGAGGATCAAAGATGGTGACAGAGTAGAGAGCAGTGCTGATGGTGTTCTCGAGTACCAGAGCAGCTGGAGGATAGGATAGGGAACGCAAAACATCTTCAGGTCCCTAAGAATTGGAGCTGTCAGTATCTGAACTTAGGGGAGCACAGCCCAGAGGCAGCAGAGACCTGCAGGAGATCAGGTGAGACAGTTCCAAACTGGCCTGTGGGCAGAGGTCAGCTCTGGTCAGTGGCGGCTCTACCCAGAGGGGCTTCTTTAACTGAAGCCAGCTCCAGGCTCTCTGGAGACTAGAAATCTGAGCAGTGAAGTGTGGGCAGTGAGGGCAAATGCCAGAGGGAACGAGGAATAGAACTCCTGCAGGGGAAGGACTGTGGGAGAGCCTCACTCTGGAGACTGAGAAAGAGGAAACACCTCCCCGGCCACAGGCAGAAGAGAAGAGACCTGCAGGGAGCTGGAGCAGGGGAGCCAGGAAGTGCACTGGCTGGGGCGGCAAGAGGGCCAAAAACGGTGCTGCTGAGCCACTGGGGAAACAGCAGCTTGAAGACCCTGCAAGGGCGGAGGCCCAGCCCTGAACACCTACACAGGCCCCCAGGCTCCCTCAGAAACTCCAAACTGCGAGCCAGGAACTTGTAGCTAGCTGGGGCAACTGACCCACCCATTGCCAGTGACAAAAGCCGCACTGCAGACGTGCTGGGAGGGCTCCCATCACAGAGGAGGCATGAAGGACTCCTTGGAGAGCTGGTCTGCTTGGAGGATTGGCCCTCGCCAAGGGGAGCTGGGCAGTGTTGGTAGACCCCGGGCACTGTTTGCAGACTGGGGCTGCCTCGTCCAGGAGCTGCGGGGGCAGAGCCAGTCATCACAGGAACCAGTAAGGTTGCAGGCCACCCTGCACAGGTGCCAGGTGCCCATCACAGGCAGGAACCTCCTCCAGGAGCTGGAGGGGGTACCCTGCTGTACTTCAAATGGAAGAAAAGGGAGGGCCCCAGAACAATGGCAGCCCTAAAACCCAGATAGGCTGCTGGAGGCCCAGCCTACCTGGGGGCTGACACTCAGAATCAGACCTGACTGTGATAATCAGAGGCCCTGCCACTCCAAGACCAGCTAGACTGTAGACTGCAGAGACCTCACCAAGAAAAAGAGGCAGACTCAGGAAATGGATCACTGCTAATCTCAAGCACCTGAGTTACATGGGGAGCCACAAGAACTATTAATCCCTAACATATCCTTTTCAAAAGTTACTTCTCACATATTTTTAATCCTCCACTATATCAATCCACCTAAATACCCAAGACCCTCCCCCTGCTCTTGATTTAAAGTCTCACATTCTGGCTACAACACATTCCCAGTCCTGAATCTAAGTATTCCTCCCCTCCCCAGCCACTTAAACCCTTTCTTTATTCGTTTCTTTCTTTCTTTCTTTCTTTTTTTCCCCTCTTTTCTTCCTGCTAAAAGCCCACAGGTCCTGGCTCCACCTGGGCCAATCAGAGATCATAAAGGGTGAATGGCCACCTAAAACCTTTCTTTATTATTATTATTTTTTCCCTTTTTTTTTCTTTTTCTTTTTTAAGTTAAAAAAAAATTTTTTTTCTGCTAAAAGCCCTCAGGTCCTGGCTCCATCTGGACCAGTCAGGCATCACATTAAAGGTGAACAGTCATCTAAACCCTTTCTTCTTATTATTATCATCTGGGTTTTTTTCCCCTTTTTTCTTTGTTTTTTTCCTGATAAAAGCCCACAGGTCCTGGCTCCACCTGAACCAATCAGGGATCACAAAAGGTGAACAGGGGAGGCAGATGTGGCAACTATATACATAGGCTTACACTGTTCACTCATACTTGAGGCTTTCTGATTCTCCCTCTTCTCATTTCCATGAGAAAAGATAGAAGGAGTGTCTTGACTGGAAGGAAAGGAACAACATACACAACCAATCCAGAATACAACCAGACAGCCCAAATAAAGGCCACACTAAGAACAACGAGTGGAGAAAACCTGGGAGATTACAACACTGAACTCCACAAATCTCCTAACACAGAAGTGTGCTCAACTGAAGCAAGGAAGCAAAGTAGATTAATCCAAGGGGGGAAAAAAAAAACAAAAAACAAAAAGCAAGCAACAACAGACACCCAAAATGGGGAAAGAAAGAATCAGTCCATCACCAAAAGGAAAGGAAGAATCCCCAGAAAGCCCACCAAATGAAACAGAGGCACATGAAATATCAGATAAGGAATTCAAAAGAATGATGATAGAGAAGCTCAATGAGCTTAGCCAGCTCAAAGAAAACTATAAACAACTCCAGGGGAAGTTACAAGGAACGTACTAAGAGCTACAACAGCATGAAAAAGGACATAGAAACTATCAATAAGTGCCAGGAGGAAATGAAGAATACAATTTCTGAATTGAAGCATACCGTCCTAGAAGGAATCAACAGTAGGCTAGGGGAAGCAGAGAACCAGATCAGCGAATTGGAGGATGATGTAGACAAATACTCCCAGAAAGTATAAAAGAATAAAAAAAGGCTGAACAAGATTGAAGAGGGTTTAAGAGAGCTGCAGGACAACATGAAACGTAACAACATTTGTACCATAGAGATACCAGAAGGAGAAGAAAAACAAGGAATGGAAAATCTGTTCAAAAAAGTCATGATAGAAAATTTCCCTAACGTGATGGGTGAAAACACTACTCAAGTTCAGGAAGCACAGAGGGTCCCAATGGAGATCAACTCAAACAGACCAACATCAAGGCACATTATAATTAAAATGGCAAATTTCAAAGACAAAGAGAGAATCCTAAAAGCATCAAGAGAGAAACAATAAATAACATATGAGGGGGCTCCAATAAGGCTATCAAATGATTATTCAACAGAAACAATTCAAGCCAGAAGGGAATGGCAAAAAGTATTGCAAGTCATGGTAAAGAAAGGCCTGCAACCAAGAATACTCTACCCAGCAAGGCTCTCATTCAAGATAGAAGGAGAAACAAGGAGTTTTCCAGACAAAAAAAAAAAAAAGACTGAAAGAATACATCTCTACCAAACCAGCATTGCAAGAAATGCTAAAGGGTCGCCTTTAAAAAAAAATAAATAAATAAAATTAAGAAATAAAGAAAGCCAAAGAGGAATACAGATAAAGAAGGAGAAAATGGAAATGAATAAGTATCAATCAATAATCACCTTAAATGTAAATGGATTAAATGCACCAATCAAAAGACATAGAGTAGACAAACGGATGAGATGAGACAACATGACCCACATATATGCTGTCTACAAGAGACCCACCTTAGAACAAAAGATCAACACAGATTGAGGGTGAAGGGATGGGAAAATATATATCAAGTAAGTGGATAATAAAAAAAAAGCTGGAGTAGCAATACTTATTTCAGACAAAATAGATTTTACAATGAAGGCCATAAAAAGGGACAAAGAAGGACATTATATAATACTTAAGGGAACAATCCATCAAGAAGAAATAACTCTGGTAACCATATACGCACCCAATGTAGGAGCTCCGAAATAGGTAAGGAAAATCTTGGAGAACTTTAAGAAAGATATAGACAGCAATACACTAATAGTAGGGGATTTTAATACCCCACTATCAACAATGGACAGATCTTCCAAACAAAAAATCCCCAAAGATGTGTTGCATTGAAC
This sequence comes from Noctilio leporinus, assembly GCA_004026585.1. Classification (NCBI taxonomy): domain Eukaryota; kingdom Metazoa; phylum Chordata; class Mammalia; order Chiroptera; family Noctilionidae; genus Noctilio; species Noctilio leporinus. The sequence goes on from PVIW01012811.1 coordinate 15,846, forward strand.
AACACTCTAGAGGAATGGACCTAACTGATGTATACAGAGTCTTTTACCCCAAAGAAGCAAAATACACATTCTTTTCAAATGCACATGGATCATTCTCTAAGATAGACTATATGGTATGTCACAAGACAAGCCTCCACAAATACAGGAAAATTGAAATCACACAAAGTATCTTCTCAGATCACAGTGGCTTGAAACTAGAAACCAATCTCAAGGGAAAAACCCCAAAATACTCTAACTCATGGAGACTGAATAACATGCTTTTAAGCAATGAAGGGGTCAACAATGAGATCAAAGATGAAATCAAAAAGTTCCTGGAAACAAATGACAATGAACACACAACAGCCCAAAACCTATGGGATACAGCAAAGGCAGTGCTCAGAGAGAAATTTATAGCAATACAGGTCTACCTAAAAAGGTCACAAGAAGTTTATAAAAATGACCTAACCATAAAGCTGCAAGAACTAGAGGAGCAACAACAAACAAAGCCCAGAACAAATAGGAGGAAGGAAATCATCAAGATCAGAGCAGAACTAAATAACTCAGAGATTCAAACTACAATTAGAAGAATCAACAGGTCCAGGAGCTGGTTCTTTGGAAAAAGAAACAAAATTGACAAGCCCTTATCCAGACTCATCAAGGAAAAGAGAGAGAGGACCCAAATAAACAGAATCAGAACTGAAAGAGGGGAAATCACAACTGATGCCTCAGAAATACAAAAGATTGTAAGAAATTACTACAAACAACTATATGACAAAAAATATGACAACCTGGATGAAATGGACACATTTCTGGAAAGGTATAATCTACCAAAACTGAACCCAGAAAATGCAGAAAGCCTGAATAGGCCAATAACAACTAGTGAAATTAAAGAAGTCATCCAAAATCTCCCAAAGCACAAAAGCCCTGGACCAGATGGCTACACAGGTGAATTTTATCAGACATTTAAAGAAGAACTAACTCCTATCCTCCTCAAACTATACCAAAATATTCAGGAAGAGGGAAGACTCCCAAACTCGTTCTATGAGGCCAATATTATTCTAATCCCAAAACCAGGGCAAGACACAACTAAGAAAGAAAGCTACAGGCCAATATCTCTAATGAACATAGATGCTAAAATTCTCAAAAAAATATTGGCCAACAGATTCAGCAGTACCTTACAAAGAACATACACCATGATCAAGTGGGTTTCATCCCAGGGATGCAAGGATGGTACAACATTCATAAATCAATAAAGGTAATACGCCACATCAACAAATTGAAAGACAAAAACCATAAGATCATATTAATAGATGCTGAAAAAGCATCTGATAAAATACAGCAACCATTTATGATTAAAACACTCAGCAAAATGGGGATAGAGGGAACATACCTCAACATCATAAAGGCCATATATGAGAAACATAAAGACAACATCATACTCAATGGGCAAAAATTAAAAGCTTTCCCCCTAACATCAGGAACGAGACAAGGCTCTCCACTTTCTCCACTTCTATTCAACATTGTCTTGGAAGTTCTAGCTATAGCCATCAGAGAAGAAAAAGGAATCAAAAGTATCCAAATTGGAAAGGAGGAAGTCAAACTGTCATTATTTGCAGATGATATGATAGTGTACATACAAAACCCTATGGGCTCCACCAAAACCTTACTCAACCTAATTAGCAAATTTAGCAAAATAGCTGGGTATAAGGCAATATACAGAAATCAAAAGCATTTTTATATACCAATAATGAAACAACAGAAATAGAAGCGAAAAAACAAATCCCATTTACCATAACAACAAGAAAAATAAAGTATCTAGGAATCAACTTAACTAAGGAGGTAAAAGACCTGTACTCAGAAAACTACAGAACAATGAAGAAAGAAATCAAGGAAGATACAAAATTCATGGATGGGAAGAATCAACATCATTAAAATGCCCATTACCCAAAGCAATCTACATATTCAATGCAATCCCAATTAAAATACCAAGGACAGACTTCACAGAAATAGAAAAAATACTTCAAAAATTTATATGGAGCCAAAAACGCCCATGAATAGCCACAGCAATCTTGAGAAAGAAGAACAAGGTAGGAGGAATCACAATACTACAAGGCTACTGTCATCAAAACAGCCTGGTACTGGCATGAGAATAGACATATAGATCAATGGAACCGAATAGAGAGCCCAGAAATTAACCCAGGATACTATGGTCAACTAATTTTGATAAAGGGGGAAGGAACATCAAATGGAGTAAAAACAGTCTCTTCAACAAATGGTGTTGGGAGAACTCGACAGCAATACGTAAAAAGATAAAACTAGACTACCAACTTACACCATACACCAGAATAAACTCAAGATGGATAAAGGATTTAAATATAAGCAGTGCCACCATAAAGATCCTGGAGAAAAATATAGGCAGCAAACTTTCGGATATCCTACACAGAAATATGTTTACTGATACTTCACCAAGGGCAAAAGAAATAAAAGAACAAATCAACAAATGGGACTATATCAAATTGAAAAGTTTCTGTTCAGCTAAAGAAAATATCAGCAAAATTCAAAGGGAACAACTGTATGGGAAAACATAATTGCCAATGATACCTCAGACAAGGGTCTGATCTCCAAAATATATAAAGAACTAATGCGACTCAACACCTGGGAGACAGACAGCCCAATTAAAAAATGGGCAAAGGACCTGAACAGACAACTCATTGAGGAAGATATACAAAGGACCCAGAGGGATATGAAAGAATGCTCAACATCACTAGTCGTCAGAGAGATGCAAATTAAAACCACAATAAGATACCACCTCACACCTGTCAGAATGGCAATCATCAACAAATTAATAGACAACAAGTGTTGGCGAGGATGCGGGGCAAAGGGAACCCTTGTGCACTGTTGGTGGGAATGTAGGCTGGTGCAGCCACTGTGGAAAACAGTATGGAGTTTCCTTAAAAAACTAAAAATGGAACTGCCTTTTGATCCAGCAATTCCACTACTTGGACTATACCCAAGTAATCCTGAAACACCAATTCATAAGAACCTATGTACACCTATGTTCATAGCAGCACTATTTACAATAGCCAAGTGCTGGAAACAGTCTAAGTGCCCATCAGGGGATGATTGGATCAAAAAAACTTTGGTACATTTACACAATGGAATTCTATATAGCAGAAAAAAAAAAAAGGAATTTGTACCCTTTGCAACAACATGGATGGAACTGGAGAGTATTATGCTTAGTGAAATAAGCCAGTCAGTGAAGGACAAATATCATATGATCTCACCCATTACAGGACAATAATGAACAAAACTAACAACAAGCAAAACAGAACCAAATATATGAATACAGTGAATAGGCCTTCAGTGTTTAGGAGGAAAGGGGTTGCGGGGAGAGGGGAGCAGAGGCAAGAAAGGGAAGCAGCTTAGACAAGAACCCATTATAAAGGAAACATGGACATGGACAACAGGTGAGATTGACTTTGTGGGGAATGGATGGGTGGGGAGGGGGACAGAGGGGAGCAAAAAGGGGAGGGATGTAATACAACAACTATAAAATTAAAAATAAAAAAAAATTAAATTAATTAAAAAAAAAAAAAAGTAATTCCAAATGGGACCTTGGAGGAGATTGGTGTGGCTCCAGTTACTCCTCCACCATCTTGCCGGAAGTCTCATCCTAATTCTAAAACCAGGTAAAGACACAACAAGTAAAGAAAATTACAGGCCAATATCTCTGATGAACAAGGTGCTAAAATCCTCAGTAAGAAATCGGCAACCTAGATCAAGCTATATATTAAAACGATCATAAATCATAATTAAGTGGTATTTATCCTGGGGATCCAAAATGGTACAATATACATAAATCAATAAATGTAATACACCACATAAAGTGAAGGACAAAAATCACATGATCATATCAATAGTTGCAGAATAAGTATTTGAGAAATCCCAGCATTCATTTATGGTAAAAAAAAAAAAAAATACTCAGCAAAGTGAGAATAGAGGGAGCATACCTCAACATAATATATGAGAAACCTACTGCCAACATTATCCTCAATATGCAAAAACTAAAAGATTTCCCCCTTAAGATCAGGAACCAGACAAGGGTGTTCAGTTTCATCACTTTTATTCAACATAGTACTAGAACTTCTTGCGTTAGCAATCAGACAAGAAAAATAAATAAAAAGCTTCTAAATTGTAAAGAATGAAATAAAATTGTCATTATTTGCAGATAACATGATAGTGTACATAGAAAACCCTATAGTATCTACCAAAAACTATTTAACCTAATAAATGAAGTTGGTAATATAGAGGCATACAAAGTTAATATTCAGAAATACATGGCATTTATGTACACCAACAATGAACTATCAAAAAGAGAAACTAAAAAGAAAAGTCCCACTTACTATAGAAACAAGAAAAATAAAGTACCTAGAAATAAATTTAACCAAGGAGGAAAAGACCTGTACTCAGAAGACTGAAGAACACTGAAGAAAGAAAATGAGGCAGATGCAAATAAATGGAAGAATTAACATTATTAATATGTCCATACTACCCAAAAAATCTATAAGTAGATTCAACACTTTTTCTGTTATACCAATGGCATATTTTACTGTTCTAGAACAAATATTTTAAAAACTTGTATGGAATCAAAAGAGACCCCACACAGCTTCAACTATCATGAGAAAGAAGCACAAAGTTAGAGGATAACAATACATGATACCAACTATACTACAAGGCTACTGCAATCAAAACAATCTGGCAATGGCATAAAAACAGACACATAGATTAATGGAACAGAATAAGGAGCCCAGAAATAAACCCATGACTTTATGGTACATTAATATTTGACAAAGCAAATAGAGTAAAAATAGATTCTCCAATATATGATGTTGGGAGAACTATACTGGTACATGCCAAAAAAAAAAAAAAGAAAGAAAAGAAAAAGAAACTAGACCACCAACTTACATCATTTAGCAGAATGAACTCAAAATGGATAAAAGTTTTAAATATAAGTTGTGATACCATAAAAATCCTGTGGAAAACATAGGCAGTAAAATCTCAGCTATTCCACATAATAAAATTTTGCCAATATCTTCTAGGGCAAAGAAATTAAAGAAAAATAAAGAAATGGGACTACATCTAATTAAAAAGCTTCTGCAAAACTAAAGAAACCATCATCAAAATTACTTGCCAGTGATACATCAGATAAGGGTTTAATTTCCAAAGTAGGTAAAGAACCCATGTGACTCAACACCAGGAAGACAAACAATCCAATTAAAAATGGGCGAAGGACCTGAATAGAAACTTCTCCAAGGAGCACATACAGATGAGCCAAAGATATATGAAAAAATTCTTACTATCAGTAGCCATCGGAAAGACGCAAATTATAATCACAATGAGATATCATCTCACATGAGTCAGAAACAATGAGTGCTGGAAAATAGGTGGAGAAAAGTGAATGCTAGTGCACTGTTGGTGGGAATGCAGACTGATGCAGCCGCTATAGAATACAGTATGGAATTTCCTCAAAATACAGAAAATGGAACTGCCTGTTGACTCAGTGATTCCATTGCTAGGAATACATCAAAAGAATCCTGAAATGCCGATCAGAAAGAACTTATGCATGCCTATGTTCATAGCAATGTTATTTATAATAGCAAAGTGTTTGAAATAGTCTAAGTGCCCATCAGTAGATGAATGGGTTAAAAAACTATAGTACATTTGTACAATGGAATGCTATGCAGCAGAAAGAAAAAGGAATTTCTACTTTCTGTGACAGCATGAGTGGAACTGGAGAATATTATGCTATGTGAAATAAGCCATTCAATGAAAGATAACTATCATATGATCTCTCTTTTAAGAGGAATCTAAAGAACAAATTAAACTAATTAGCAAAACACAGCCAGAGACATGGAAACACGGAACAAGCTGATAGCTGCCAGAGAGAAGGTGGAGGGTGGTGGGGGGAACAGTGTAAAGAAGGGGAAGAGATTAGTTGAAGAACATGTATGAATGACCCATGGACATGGACAATGGTGTGGTGAATGATCACAAGAGCTGAAGATGGACTGGGCAGAAGAGGGCAAAGGGGGAAAAATTGGTACAACTGTATTAGCATAAACAATAATAATAATAAATACAATTTTATTTATTTATTTATCTACCTATTTATCTAGTATTTTTCCATTCCCATTTATTCCCATATACCCTCTTCCACCTTCACCCACCCCTCTACCTCTGGTTTTAACAACACTGTTGTTTATATTCATGAGTTAGTTCTTTTTTTTTTTACCTTGATCACTCCACCTCCCCTCTGGCTTCCCTCAACAACTCCATTCTCCAGAGCTGTTAGCCTGCTCACTATCTATTAATCTGTCTCATTTTACTTGTTAGGCTACACACACACACACACACACACACACACACACACACACATATATATATATATATATATATATATATATATATATATAACCCAGAATTTCTGCTCTACCACATTTTCCCTTGAAAAATAATGATATGTACCAGGCAAAAGGTACAAAATATTTTCATAACATCATTGTTGTAGCAAAGATTCTAGAAATAGCCTCACTAGTCAAAGTAAATTGAAAAATATATTTTGTATATTCCACAATACAGCAGGAAAAAATATAAGAAAATACAGCTAGATAAATCAATATTGATAAATTTCAAAAAGGATAATGGTGTGTGGAAAATAAATAAACTTTTAGAAGGATGCCTAAGACATAATTCCATTTGTATAAAGTTCAGAAAACAAGTCATATGTTGTTTAGAAACACAGCATTTGGTAAAATTAGAAAAATGGCAAGGAAATGATTGATCCTTATTATAGAATCTAGGGACATGCCTTCAGAAAGTTAGAGATATGAGCAAGGAACCTGTGGTGAAGTACCATCATTCCTCCAGATGTTTGTCTCAGCTGTTCACCAACTGGAATCTGGGCCAATTTGGTGAATGGAAGGCACAGGCAGAAGATAATAAACAGAAGTGGGAAGAGACAATGTACTTTCTCCTCTCCCAGTCTGAGCAGGTCATGTTTTCTAGTAGTGAGTGGGTATCACTCTGTGGTTCCAGATACCAATGGGTACCCTTTTCTATAATTTTATCCTCTCCAGGTGGTTATAAGTTTATCTGAAGAATAAGTTTAATTGATGAAAATATGGGTGGGATTTGAGAAAAGTAGAAAACATTAAGAATCTTGATGAATAAGAGATGGGGAGACAAAGGAAATAAAGAATACTTAGGTAGGTGTGAGGATCCAGCCAAAAATGAATAAATTGAACATGGATTTACAAAAAAGAAGACTGTGACTTGAAATCAGATATGGATGTGAATCCCAGTTCAACCACTGTGTAATTTCAGGGCTAAATCATCCTGAGCCTCAGTTTCTTCTCTGTAAAATGGAGGCAATGATGACAATAAAGCCAACCTTAGGGCTGCTATGAGAATATGTGTAAAGGACACAGCAGAATTAGCAGCACTGCCAACAACTCTCAAGAACTGATAAACCTTAGTTTGCTTTCATTTCTATGTTCCTTCAGTAATGCTTGCCAATCTGATTGGTGAAGGTGAAACTTTAGAGCTGAGCTGTTGATGACAGGGGCTGCTTGCACCTAAGATGCAGACCCTACAAGGCAGATAAATGCCATGGAAAGTCCACCTCAGATCTAGTGGACAGAACCTGAGGAAACAGCCATGTTTTTTACTATTACTGAGCAACAAATTGCTCCAAATCTTAGTGTCTTAAAACAATAATTATTTTCTATGCCTCATGGTTTCTCTGGGTCAGGAGTTCAATCAGGGCACAGAGAGAATGGCATGTCTCTGCTCCACAATGTCTGGGACTTCAGCGGGAATATTCCCAGGCTGATGGCTAGAATCATTCACCTGCAGGTCTGGTAGGCTGGCTGTTGGTTGGCAACTTAGTGCCTTAGCTGGAGTTGTTGTTTGGAGCAATGGCCTGGGCTTCCTCACTATATAGTGGCTGAGTTCCAAAGAAGGAAAGGAATTACTCTAATTGATTTATAACAAACAAAATTCACCCTCACAGGTCTGAGCAGAGTCATTGACTTTTACCAAACTCTTGGTCAGCCAGCTAATCTCAGGACAAAATGGGGGTTTGTTAACAAGAATGGAGAATGGCTGCTAGATAAATAAACAGTGGTGTTCTGTATGCACATGTAGAAGTTGGCACCATCTAGGTACATTCCCATCCACTTCTTTAATTTACTTTCTAAGTAAAAGCTATTTTTTTTTTCAACATTATCAAATTTTTTCAAGGGGTATCTAGGAAGAACTTTTATTTCAGTCTCCTGGTCTCAAATGCCCACTCCACTTGCCCATATCTCTTTTGGCTTCCAGATACACCATAAGTCTCCCTCATGGCTCCTGACTACCTGCATTGCTACAGCTCCCATTATTTGTATTTCTTTTTAACCTTAGCATTCTGACCTATCTTTTTGCGATGTCTTTAAAAATAATTAGTAACCCTGGTTGGTGTGGCTCAGTGGTTTGAGTGCTGGCCTGTGAACCAAAGGGTCACTGGTTTGATTCCCAGTCAGGGCACATGCCTGGGTTGTGGACTGGGTCCCCATTTAGGGGTGCATGAGAGGCAACCACACAGTGATATTTCTCTCTCTGTTTCTCCCTCCTCCCTCTCTAAAAATAAATTTTAAAAAGTGTTTTTTTAAATTAATAAACAAGCAAAATTAGAGTTCCTATGTACATACTCCTCCCCCTACTTCTCCTATTAACAAAATAGGTGCTATTAACAAAATAAAAAGGCAACCAGTGGGGGAAAACTCATTAGAATAAAAACCCCAAACACTCTGATTTTTAAAAATGGGCAGAGGAACTAAAAAGATATTTTCACTAAAAAAGATATATTGTACAAATGGCCAACAGGTACATGAAAAATGTTCTACATCATTAATCATCAGGGAAATGCAAACCACAATGAGATATCACCTCACACTTGTTAGAATGGCTATTATCAAAAAGAAGAGAAATCACAAGCATTGGCTAAGATGTAGAGTAATGGGAACTCTGCACACTGTTGGTGGGGATGCAAATTGACACATCCGCTACGGAAAACAGCATGGAGGCCCTAAATGTCAAAAATAGGATTACCATATCATCCAGTAATTCCACTTCTGAGAATTTATCTGAAGAAAACAAAATTTCTATCTCAAAAAGGTATTTTCAACCCTCATATTCACTGCATTATTATCTACAATAATCACAACATGGAAACAACGTAAGTGTCCATCTACAGGCAAATGGATAAAAAATCTGGTGTATGTACAATGGGATATTATTCAGCCATAAAAAGAATATTCTGCCATTTGCTACAACATAGATGCAGCTGGAGGGCATTATACTATGTAAAATTAGCCAGGCAGAAAGATCTTCAAATGATCTCACTTATATGTGGGACTCAAAAAATATATACAAAACACCTTCTATTCCTAAACTCATACATACAGAAAACAGATTTTTGGTTGCCAAAGGAAAAATGTGTGAAGGTGGTCAAAAGATGCAAACATCTAGTTATGAAAATCCTGAAGATATAATAAACAGTGCAATGACTACAGTTAATAATACTGTATTCTATACTTGAAAGCTGCTAAGAAAGTACATCTTAAAATTTTTTATTACAAGCTAAAAATTGGTAACTATGTGAGGTGATGAATGTTAACTGAAGTTACTGTGGTAATCATTTCACAATATATACACATCAAATCATTATATTGTACACCTAAAACTAATACAGTTATTTGCCAATTATTTCTCAATAAAATACTGTGTATTAGTGTGGTATATTTATTATAATGTATCAACCAATATTGATGCATTATTATGTTTTTACTAAAGTCCATAGTTAACATTACAGTTAACTCCATGTTGTACCTTCCATGGATTCTGGTTCCATGGGTTTTTACAAAGAATGACATGTATCCATTATTACCTTATATGTAATATAGTTTCATTGTAAAAATTCCCAGTGTTCCACTTATTTGTTGTTCTTTCTTACTGAATCCCTGGTAACTAGTGACCTTTTCACTGTCTCCATAATTTTACCTTTTCCAGGATGTAATATAATTGGAATTATACAGTATGTAACCTTTACATTTTGGCTTCTTTCACTTAGCAGCATGCATTTAAGATTCTTCTATGCCTTTTCTTGGCTCATTTATTTTTATTTATGAATAATATTCTATTACATGGATTATCAGAATTTATTCACCTACTGATGAAAATCTTGCTTCAAAATTTTGTCAATTATGAATAAAGCTGCTAAAACATTCATTAGCATTTTTTGGTGGACATATTTTCAGCTCACTTGGGTAAATAGCAGAGTGTGATAGCGGGCTCATATGGTAAGACTATGTTTAGTTTTGAAAAAACTGAAAACAATCTTCCAAAGTGGCTATACTGTTTTTGCATTCCCAACAGCCCTGAATGTTTTTGCATTTCCACCTCCACATACTTGTCAGCATTTAGTGTTATCAATGTTTAGGACTTTGACCAATCTAATACGTGTATAGTGGTATCTGTTTTATTTTTTAAATAAATATTTATTTTATTATAATTGACATACAATATTATATTAGTTATAGGTGTACACAACAGTGTTTAGACACATGTAATTTTTGAAGTGATCACCCTGCTAAGTCTAGTACCCATCTGACACCTTACATAGTTATTACAATATTATTGACTATATTCCCTATGCTGTGCTTTATAACCCATGGCTGTTTTTATAACTGTCAATTTGCATATCTTAATCCTTTCTCCATTTTCACCCATACATCCCAAGCCTCCTGGCACCTGGCAACCATAAAAATGTTCTCTTTATTTATTAGCTAGTTTTTATTTTGTTTGTTCTGTTTGTTCATTCATTTTGTTTTTACATTCCATATACAAGAGAAAGCATATGGTGGTGTTTATCCTTCTCTGTCTGACTTATTTCACTTAGCATAATACCCTATAGGTTTATCTATCTTGAGCAGATGGCAAAATTTCTTTTTATGGTTGAGTGATATTCCAGTGTATATAGGTATGCACCACTTTTCCTTTATCCATGTGTCTATAGATGAACACTTAAGGTACTAGCTATTGTAAATAATGCTGCAATGAACATATAGATGCATATGTCATTTAAAATTAGTCTCTTGGGTCTCTTCAGATAAATACCCAGAAATAGAATTGCTGGGTCTTTCTTTGTCTCTTATTACAGCCTTTGTTTTAAAGTCTCTCTTTTATTTATTGTTTTTGGTATAAGTATTGCTAACAAAGGTTTTTTTACATTTTCATCTGTGTGAAATATCTTTTCCATCCCTTTACTTTGAATGTGTGTCTTTCAATCTGAACTAAGTCTCTTATAGGCTGTATATGTATGGGTCTTCTTTTTTTATGTATTCAGGACCCTATATCTGTGATTAAATCATTTAATTAATTTACATTTAATTAATTATTGATAGGTATATAGTTACCGCCACCTTATTATTCTTTTTTTTTAATTTTGAGTAGGATCTTTTTTTTTAAAGATTTTATTTTATTATTTTTAGAAAGAGGGGAAGAGAGAGAGGCAGAGAGGGAGAGAGACATCAATGTATGGTTGCTTTTCACCTGCCTCCAGCCACAGACCTGGCTGGAGACCTGGCTTGCAATCTAGTTATGTTGCCCTGGCTGGGAATCGAACCTGCGACCTTTGGGTTCGCAGACTGGTGCCTTATCAACTGTGCTACCACCCAGGGCTTATTATTCATATTTTTTATCTTTTCTTTCCAATACTGTTTCTTAAAGAAGTTCCTTTAACATTACATGTAATACTGGTTAGGTAATGATAAATTTCATTAGCTTTTTCTTTTCTGTGAAACTTTAAATGTCCTTCAATTTTAAATGACTGCCTTGTTATCTAGAGTAATCTTGGTTGTAGGTTCTTGCTTTTCATTACTTTGATTTTTTTGTGCAACTCACCATTGGCATGCAAAGTTTCTGTTGAGAAATCAGCTGACAGTCTCATGGGAACTCCTTTGTAGGTAACTAACTGATTTTCTCTGGCTGTTTTTAAGATTCTCTCTATGTCTTTAAACTTTGGCACCTTAAGTATGATGTGTTTTGGTGTGGAATGCTTTGAGTTCACTTTGAGACTATGCTTCCTGGGCTTGTATGTCTATTCCCTTCTGGTTAAGGAGGTTTTCCATCATTATTTCTTCAAGTAGATTTTCAATTCCTTGCTCTCTCTCTTATTCAGATAATAACCTTAATATTGCCCATGAGGTCCTTTAAGTTATTCTCACTTTTTTTCTCTTGTTTCTTTTTTATATTCTGATTGGGTGTTTTTTATGCTACCTTGTCTTCCAAATTACTGGTTCAATCCTCTGCTGTATCTAATTACTATTGATCCCCTCTAATGCATTCTATACTTCAGTTATTTTATTCTTCACTTACGAATTTTTTGTTTTCTGTCTTTTTTTTATATTTCTAATTTTTAGGGTGGTAAAAGTGCTCATTGAGTTTATTGGTCATCCTTATAACCAGTGTTTTGAATTCTGTATCCAGTAAATTGCTTGCCTCCATTTTTAAAAATTCTTTTTCTGGAGTTTTGTCCTGTCCTTTTATTTGAAACATATTTCTGTGTCCTCATTTTGACTGCCTCCCTGTGATTGTTTATATTATGTAAAGCTGCTATGTCTCCTGGTCTTGGTAAAGTGGCTTTACATAGCAGGTGTCCTGTGGGGTCCAGTAATTCAGTCTCCCTGGCCACGTAAATCAGATACTCCCAAAGTGTTTTTTGAATGGGTTTTGCATGCCCTTTTGTTTTAGTTGAGCCTTGATTGCTGTTGGCATACTTACCCAGGCAGATTGGCTCTGAGGACTGGCCATAGCAATAGTGAAAGGGCTGCTGTGCAAGGGCTGACTCCATGACAGACTCCCCTTTAAATGGGTCATTTGTGGTGGTGATTGGGTGGTGCTCTGATGTGGTCTGAAGATGGCCATGGGTTGTGTTGGTTCTGGGGCCTATTGGGAGATGCAGAGGAAGGTGAGCCACTGCCTGGGGCAACCTGGTTTGAGCTACAAAGTAATCTACAGATGCTTACCACTTTTGCTAGAATTTAATATTCCTGGGAGAGGCCAAGCTACAAACTGAGGCTGGTTTCTGCTAGTTCCAAAACTGGATGACTTAGCAAAAATTCAGGGCATGCTGAGGTGCTTGTTTGAGGTTTGTGAACCTTTGAGAAACTTTAGGGAAGTCTGCAGCATGATCCAAGACAGGCCATTTGTATGGGAAAGCCACTGGAAGCAGCTTGGTTTGGTCAGAAAGTTGGATGGAGCAGGGTCTCAGGGACTCATCAGAGCAGGTGAAGAGTATTAGCAAGGTTGATAGAGACTAAGATATAGTATCTGTCTGCACCTGTAGGTGGGGGAGGACTCAGCAGAGAAACAGATTCTACCCATACTTCTCTGTCTGGGTGAAAGCTACCCCTGGAATCCTCTTTTTGAAACCAGACAATTCAGTTTTTCCCCATATGTTTCTCACACTTTTTTGATGTACTGCTCCAGTCTGGATCTCAGAGCCAATGAGTAAGTAACTCCGTGAACAGGCACTTTAAGAGGAATGTCTGTGACTTCAGCAACTGTCTCACTCTTCCTCAATCCCTGCTGGTTTTTATAGCCAGAGCTATGGGGATTTCTCTTCCCAGCACTGGAACCCTGGGCTGGCACCCCTCACACCTCAAGGGAACCTGCACAACTGAGATATATTTCCTGATGTTTAACCATCAAACATGTCTTCTGCTTCTCCTACCAGTCTTAATGTGGCTTGTGTACATCCTTAGTTATAGAACTTCTGTTCAGCCAGACTTGAGGCAGTCCCCAATGATGGTTGTTCTGTAGTTTAGTAAGTTTGATGTGCTTTAATTGTAGTTTTAATTTGTAACTCCCTAATAATATATAATGCTGTACCTTTTTCATATACCTATTCCCACCTGCAAATCATATTTGCTGAGGCATCTGTTCCAATCCTTTTCACATATATAGAGTTGTTTGTTTTCTTTTTCTTTTTTTTTTATTGTTGTTGTATTACATCCATCCCTTTTTTTCTCCCCTCTGTCCCCCTCCCCACCCACCCTTTCCCCCCAAAGTCAATCCCACCTGTTGTCCATGTCCATGGTTCCTTTATACTAGTTTCTTGTCTAAGCTGCTCCCCTTCTTTGCCTCTGCCTCACCCCTCCCCCCTACCCTTTTCCTCCTGACCACTGCAGGCCTATTCCTTGTATTCATACACTTGGTTCTGTTTTGCTTGTTGTTAGTTTTGCTCATTATTGTCCCGTAATGGGTGAGAACATATGATACCTGTCCTTCACTGACTGGCTTATTTCACTAAGCATTATTTTCTCCAGTTCCATCCATGTTGTTGCAAAGGGTACA
>PVIW01012812.1:0-30271 GCA_004026585.1 Noctilio leporinus
GGGGGACAGAGGGGAGCAAAAAGGGGATGGATGTAATACAACAATAAAATTTTTTTTAAAAAGTATGTCTAGCTCTGGATAATGTGCTTTTGGGTTCAACTGATGGAATCAACAGAAGTAGTTTTCTGCTCAACCCTCACATACACACCTACAAGCAAGATTGGTTAGTGAGATCCTTGCTTTGCATTCTTCATTGACAATGCATATTGCACACACATAGCACCAAAATAGCTCAAATAAACATGTTAACTACAAGTTATTTAGTGCTATTTTAATCAGTGGCGATTTTAAAAAATAATAAAAAGCATACAGTGTGAAGCAATTGGCAGTTGAAAACATTTTGTATGTGAAGGCTTTTGGTTCTAAGAATTCAACAGCAAGCAGAAACTGCGTGCAAGCAGAAAGAACTAAAGCACACCCTCCCTCAGCTTTGAGCATATTTCACCTTTACAGATCATTCAGTGTATGGAAAACCACTATTTTTCGTGGGTCCAATGGTAAGACTCAACAGAAGAAAAATCCCATTTGCCAAAAAGTGCTCTTCATCATAGATCAATTACATGTAAAAGTGTTGATCATCTCACTCAGAAGTATGAGGACCATTGCCACTGTTTCAGGACTTTTAAGTAAGGAAAACATGAGGGAATTTTTTTTAAGTTTCATGGTTCAAATGATGGTTTTTAAGGTAGATGGAGAATTACGTATTAGTTCCCAACAATCAAGGAAACTGTGACTGTTGTCCAGTTATGCATTCCTCATGGTGCGACTCACCTATTTATTTTTCTTTTTTCCTTAGAGAAGGGAACAAAATAGATTCTCTATCAACCATATTTTGACAATTAACATGGTGTTCAGGTTGAGCCCTTGTGAGACATTTAAGAAAATCACGACATCATCTGGTGAGGGCAGTTTTGCACTTACTGTCAAAGTTGTGACTTTATATGCTAAGAACATTTTAAATACACATACACACACACAAAAGTAAAATCTGAAGAGTTCATATTTAGGTTTTCATAAACCCAAGATCAAATATTATTTCAATTTTATTTTTTTCTCCTCCAGGATACGCCAAACCTCTGCAGAAATATTACTAGCTTCAAGCTACAAAGGAAGTATAATGTTTTCAAATAGTCATTGTTATTTAAAGAGAAAACATGCCAGAGAGTGAGGGTTTTATGTGTATATAGAAGAATAAATTTAGCTTTCAAAGATTTCCCAAGGAAAGCTACAACATGAATGTCTCAACAGACTTTTATTAATATGAATTAGAGTCCTACAGGTGAGTTAAATAGCCAACATTTTCTTGCTTATTATACAGTATGCACAATTTTAAAATGAAAGAAAATGACATTTTCCCCTTGCTTCAAAATATTTAACTGCTTTATATAATTTTTGGGCCTTTGAGAGTGTTGTTTTTATTTATTTTTTATTCTATTTTATTTTATTAAACCCTTTTTTAAAAAAAGATTTTATTCATTAGTTTTAGAGAGAAGGGCAGGGAGGGAGGAAGAAAGGGAGAGAAACATCAACATATAGTTGCCTTTCACCTGCCTCCAGCTGGGGACCTGGCTGAAGACCTGGCTTGCAACCTGGTTATTTGCCCTGACTGGGAATCAAACCAGTGAGCCTTGGGTTCACAGGCAGGTGCCGATCCATTGAGCCACACCAGCCAGGGCTACAGTGTTATTTTTAAATAGGTAAGAAAGCGGGACTAACCACAAGAAAATTAACCCTTCCAAAATAATTTCTTAGACCTTCTAGTCAGTCTCTAAAACTAAACCTAAACCCAGCCTTTTCTCAGAATTTTCATGGCCTCTACATGCTTAGGTCAAGTTTTTAAAAATAAAAAAAGGAACTTCTATACAATTCCTGGCAACATCTAAGGCCAGAGCACCACCGATATAATCAATCAGTTTATTTCCACAAAATTAACTGGGTTCTACAAAAATGTATTAAGGATCTACTATGTGTAGACACTAAGGTAAATGCTGGTACGTGGAACCCCAGAAGTTCCCTTCTTTGAAAAAAAAAAAGTATAAGACAAAAATCTATATATTCTCCTGACTACCAGCCAGGGGGTAAATTAGGTCCAATGCACCATTTCTGAAATTAAGTTTTTAGGTCATGACAGAGTTAGAAATCATAAATTAAATAATAAATCTTTACAAGCAGAAAAACTAAAAAATCTTATTTTTTATTTATGGTTTAACTAATTTATTCATCCATTTATTCAACAAATATGTGTTAAGTATACTTCTGTGCCAGACACTCTGCTAAGCACTTTACATAACTTATTACAGTAATGTTTTAAACATCTTATGAGAAAGATATATAGCTTATATTTAAGGAACTGGAACTCCAACTCAAATTTTTGGCATGAATAACTTATTTATGTGTATATGTGGCCGTTAAGCTTTAATCCATTCATTCTTTTTTTTTTTAATTTATTTTTTTTAATTTTATTGTTGTTGTATTACATCCATCCCCTTTTTGCTCCGCTCTGTCCCCCTCCCCACCCACCCATTCCCCCCAAAGTCAATCCCACCTGTTGTCCATGTCCATGGTTCCTTTATACTAGGTTCTTGTCTAAGCTGCTCCCCTTTCTTCAGAAGTATATTAAGTGCTTGGTTCCACCTTCTTAAGAGAGTTCATAAGAAGACGAGTAACCTCCTTAGCTCCAGGTAAGTGGGGCCCCTCGCCCAGGCTCTGCTCTTCATCCGGCACTTGTCGTTAAAGGACTAGCTTTTCTCAAAATTGTCAAAGTGCCCCCTCCTGTGCCTGGAGCCCCCTGAGGCAGCAAAGTCCAAGTTCAGCTTCAGATTCGGTTCAGATTTGGACCTGTGTGGTCTCTGGTTCCTGTTTCTCTCTTTCAGGAACTTTTGTGATCAATCCTACGTATAAGGTCAAACAGAGACCCCAGGGAGTTCCAGAGCATGTGCCTATGATGTTATCTCCAGACCCCTGCTGGGCTCTATATACTGGAGTGTGACTTGGAGGGAAGAATACCCTGAAAGCCAATGTGTTATTTCTTTCACCGGACTACATAAAACGGGGTTTCTAGAATAGCCCTGACAAGCTCATTGTGCGTGATACTAAAAAACCTGGACCCAGGGTGAAGTAAGGAATTGGAGCTGCCAACAGTGCACTGCTAACCCTCTGGCTTGAGTTCATGTGTTGGATAATTATTCAGAGTCATGCCTCACTTTCTGACCACCGTGCTGTCTCTGGTCTGCAATATCTGAGGATACTGATAAGTATATTTTATTCTTTGTGCTTCCTCTCCCCTGGCACCCATGGCATCAGGCCATGTGCAAGAAGTTTTCTGGAGTAGTTACACCAACTTTATTAAAAAGATTTTGAGACTGTTGTTTCACAAAGCCAAAGCATCCATCTCATCAATGCCCTACTTTACTTCCCATACATGTGGTAATAGATGATATAATACTGCCCCAGCTTAAGTCTTAACTATGTTAGGCAAGGGACAACCATCCTTTGCTCAAATGGGACCACTCTTCTCATTCCACCCATTTGGGAAAGTTTGTATAGTTCCACCATGATTCATCATAATCTGACAGCTTCGTAAATTATAGATATTTAATGAGGATCGCTAACCCTGTATTTATTGATCTAGATAGTGGCAGTAAAGAATGCCATCGTTGCACCTCAGATGCAGTAGCTTCTGATCTAGTACCTTGGGCAGGGTGTTATAGTTTAAGGATCATCTGGCTATTTCTTTACACAGAAACAGTCTGATGGTTCTCTCAGATGGAAAGGATGGTATATTCTTATTAGTCAGGAAATTTGCCCACAGATGGGCCACGGACCCCGTAAAATCACAGCAGGAGATACCTGAGCTATCAGCACCCAATTAAAGGATTCCTCGGGGGCATTAAACTTCTGATACCCACATAAATTTTAACTCTATACAACAGCCTCAGCAGACAGTAAGTTTTGGAGGGGAATTGCTGAGGCAATCACTATTATATACCTTCAGTTTGCACTGGAATCTTTCTTCAAGAGACCCTGGCCTACTTCTCAGTAGATGGTCTCTAGGTCTGAAAAGTGGGTCACATTTAGCAATTGAACACATGATAATAATTTTCTATTGAATGAGTGACATCAGCCACTGCTTATCCACTCTAATCTACTTAATCTCTAGGAATGCCCAGGATGACTAACCATTAGAATAGATCTTTGCAAGTCAGTATTTCCTTGGGGAAATATGGTCTACTACTGCCCAGGATGTTAATGTTACCCACTTTGTGTCCAATGCTTAGGTGCTGCCCAGGCTCCTGTTCAACTGGTGAGCTACTGTCTTATTGACACTAAATAACTTTCCTACCATCAACCCTGCCCAACATAGGATAGCCACCACGGAGCTTCTCAGTGTTGCTGATGTCATCCTCCACAGAACATTTCTTGGTTTTTTTGCTAAGGAGACATCCTCTGACATACCCTGGAAAGCATGTCATCTGTTAGGTACTGAATTTTTACTGTATCCTACTTCAGTCCTTAAAAGAGGCATCAGGCCTTAAAAGAGGCATATCTGGCATTTCCAACTCATTTTCTGTGTACCAACATTTTTTTTCCCAAACTTCTAAAACCCACTCTAGCATCATAGTGACATAGATTACAGGTTCTTGTCCTAAGAACTTGAATTCCAGGTAACAGAATAGTGCCCTTCTATTAATAAACTCTTATCCAAACTTACATTATAATATAGAATATGTTCTACATATTATAATATAATCCAGCTTGGTATTCATATTGATGTGTAAAAATAAATTCTTTAATCCACATTTTCAGAAGAGGTGGTGCCTTTTTAAGACAGTTATAGATTTATGGAAAAAATAATACCCCAAACCCAGGGTCTCCTATTATGAACATTAGTGATTTATTTGCTACAATTAATAAACCAATATTATATGATTATTAACTTTAGTTAAAGTTAATAAAGTATAATTCTATACTTTATTTAGAGTTCCTTAGTTATTACCTAATGCCCTCTTCTGCTCCAAAGTACTATCCAATATATACTACATTCGCTTAATCAGCTTGTCTTTTTAGGTTTCTTTTTATTGTGAAGGTTTTGAAAACTCTTCTTGTCAGGTTTGATGACCTGAACAGACTTAAAGATTGCTGCTCACATATTTTGTACAATGGCCCTCCATTAGGACGTGTCCAAATGTTTTATTCTCATAATTAGACTGTGGGTACAATGGTATGAGAATAGGAGTAAAGTATTCTTTCCATCACATTAAATCAAGGGTATATACTATTCACATGACTTATTCCTATTGATATTGACCTTGGTTATATGGCTACGGTAGTATCTGTCAGGTTCCTTCAGTGTAAAGTTACTTTCCCCATACCCTTTTCCATACTGTCCTCTTTAGAACAAAGTCACTATATACAGCTCACACTTCGGAAGAAGGGAGTTATACACACTCTCCTAAGGGCAGGTTATTGACATGAATTATTTAGAGTTTTTCTGCATGAGATATTTATTTCTTTTCCCTCATTTATGAATTTATTCAACAATTTATATCAGCATGAACTAATATATATATTTATTTTATATATTGTGTTATTACCTAATACTACTTAACGTTGTTGGTTAAATTTTTTCACCTTTTGCCATAGGGAAAATTTTCATTTTTTGTTTTTTTTTACTTCTTTGTTTAATCTCCTTCAATATGGTTTGCCTTTTAGTACTTTCTATCACAATAAGATGCTACAGTTTCACCTTATAAAAGTATAGTTTCATGCTCAAGTCCCAGAATCAGCTATTTCTCTGATGAGAACTTGTTTCTCTTATTGAAGGATAACAATAAAAATTAAAAAAAAAACAAAATAAAACAAGATCTATGGTCTTAGATCATTGCTACTGGGTGTTATTGCCTCTAGGTTCTCTAGCTAACATCTGTATCTCTATTAAGCTAAACATGAGTTCATTTTAATATCTTCAACTCTAACCTTTGTCTAATAGAACATTCTGGCCACTTCCCCACACTTGCCTGTAAACTCACACTCCAACTGTGAGAAACCTGGCACTGCTGATGGTGTTTTTCAGAATCTCTGTGAAGGTAAATGACAGCTTCAAGCTCCGCATTGTGCCCTGTACACACTATACTCTACAACCTACACAGCTCTTAGCTCACTACTCTATGCAATTTGCTGTGATGCTAGTGTAGAGATTATGCAAATTACATTTCCCAGACTGTTCATCAGCTGGATTACTGTTATGTTTTGCCATGAAGAGCAATAAAATAATTAAAGTGTGTAGAAGGAAGAAGGGTCTTACATCACATTTTATTCAGTTTTCATCAGCATCGTTCCAAGAGAATCAAATTGCTGGCTCCAGTTTTCACCTTCTTCTGCTACCCACTCAGAGGTTTGGATATAAACATAAATCTGTTCTTTTTATGCAGCAGGAGTTACAGCTATGCCTTTTCCCCTTATCCTTTGGGAGGCATGCTTCTTAGGCTGTCCAAGTATCAAACTGTACTGAGTGGTCTGCCAGGTTACAACACTTTCACAGATAGCTAACACCAGCTGAGCAGAGCCTTCCCAAAGAGGTCACCTCTCCAATCTCTTATAATCTGACAATACCATTTCTTCTCTTTAGTTTCCCCCGGGTCTAGGGATGGTAGCTGCTACTGACCATTATTAATCTTTGGATGTTATCAGAAACTACCTTTTGCTCTCTTCATCATTATTTTATTTGCCTTTCATCACTATTTTCTTATCTTCCATATTAAATTTATTCTATTTGAAATACATATTAGTTTTTGTCAATGAATTTTGACACTCTCCCTCACTTCATTATCTGTAAAGTACAGATTTTAATAGTGCCTACTTCAAATGTTTTTGTAAAGATTAACTTCATATCACTAATAAAATGCTTGCCACTTAAGAAATGCTCTATCAATGTTGGCTTTTATTTTTCTCATCCACTACTCTAGAGGAATGAGACTTTAAGGCAACCTCCTTTTCAGAAGACCAATGTTCAAGTATGGGATCTTGAGCCTAGCTACATTCATAATTAGGCACTAGATTATTTCAGCATTACTTTTTTTTTTTTGCATAAGTCCAAGGCTATATAAAACTATGTACACACTAAATGGTACTTGAATATTTGTGCATTAATTGGCAAATAGCCCCAGTACTGAGTTATCTGACCATCCTCTTTCTACTCTGGCCTATTTTGCCCCTTTCCAAGAACCCTTGGGCTTACCCACTATACAGCAATAAAAAGCCAAGTGCATCAGGATCTGCTGCGGTGCTATGGTCAGTATCTGTCCTAATTGCTTATGTGCAAACCAAACATATACACTTTATATAACCTCCTGTATATGTGTATTGTCCCTTCTCCAAATTCTAATATTGTTGAAACAAACATTATGCCATGTGGAGGTATTGACAGTTATTAGTCTCTCCTTTGTGTTTTAGCTGAGAAAACTCAGACACACAGAGATTTTATAACTTGCCTGAGGTCACACAGCTCTTAAGGGGTGACATCATGATTCATTTCAGCAGTTTGACACCAGATACTAAACTCCTGTTTGAGAGTTTATACCAATCTGGGAAATGAGGCAAGTTTAGCTGAGCAGAACAAAGAGGGACTTAAGAAATTAAAATTTTACTTGGAAATGTATTCAGATGAAGAGACTATGTAAGGTGTAAAAATATATTCAAATAAATTAAAAAATTACAGCCAAGGATAACACGCCCTGATTAAATAATAGTAATAGGTTATTTAAAATAAACTGGCTTTTTTCATTGAAGGTACTCAAGTTCTTTATGTCATTCTGCAGTTTTTCTATGAATCCTTGTCAAAATTTACTGAAGTTGGAAGAACATGGCTTTTCAAGCCTATATGTGTCCCATAACTATGTACTGCTCTTTAATCATGTAAGCTTATAATAAAATAGACTGTGCTTTTAGAAGAAGGATGATCTTTGAAATCAGGCCTGGATTCAAATGTCAGCTCTGCCTTTTATTAACTGTGTGACACCAGACCAATCTGAACTCTAAGATCTCCATTTTTTCAATGAAGAAAAAATTGACTACATTTCTCCCACAACTACATGTAGGTTTAAATGATATCACTCATTTAAAACATCTAGCCTTTATTGTGGGCTCTCTGGTTATAAATTCATTCTTCTTCAGGCTTCATGATTCTTTGTTTCATTTTTCCTCTTAGATTCCTTAATTTAGGTTTCTCATAATGTTTCTGCTCTCTACCTTTATATATTCACTGGGTAGATCTGTTTATCTGAAGATAACATGAATTACCAAATATGACTTAATTAAATAAGCTTAATGTCTGGAAACTAAGAGAGTTGATAGCTTAGATATGCTAAAAACATTTACAAATCTTTCAAAGTTATTAATTATTTCTTCCTTTATTTTCTAACTGTCTAAAGAGCAGGTACTCTATAATTCATTTGTATAATGTAAACAAGCTCCCAGATAATATAAATTGCTCCAGTATGACCATTTTCTAATCATTTGTAATGAGAGAGAGAAAGAGAAAAAGGGGACAATGAAAGAAGTGGGCTAGGTGTTATCTATCTAATTCTAAGGCTTTTCTGTAACATCTGTCTGGTTTTCAGTGAAACAATGCTGTACTCAGTCACCAGACTCCATTTTCCTACAATCAAAAATATTACTAAAGTCTTGGTCCCTTTGGTCATTGTGCCAGAGGAAGCCCATTAAGCTCCTAGGAATTGTATAATCGATGTTGAAAATATTCCCTGTACATAGGATTCAGTATTATATGGTTCATTATGTTATATTGTGGCTGGTCTTGGACATTTTTTGTTAACTAGTATAATTAGAAGGTCATGTGATGTTAGAGTAAGAGGATATATCTTGGTTATTTTAGGATGCTGGTTCCATTGTAGTTATAATTACACAAAGCTAAGAATCCAGGAAAGAATTGCTAGAGAAGAAATTGAAAATAAGATTTCATATGAAAATACCCATGCTGATCCTGAAAGAAAACACACCAAAGGCCACAGCAGCAATTGAGCAGAATCTTGAACATAGAGATGGAAATACAATTCCCTGAAATCAGCATGAACACAGTTGAGATCAATTACATAAGATATTTACATACATGGAAAGGCTTTCAATCCCGTTAATAAAGTATATATGTGTTGTAAATATATGCATATTGTATATCTTACTAAATTCCTGACATAAAATTGTTAAGTCTAGAATCTTATAGAAATAAAAATAAAACATTTTTTCCTAAAAATTCCCAAAGCCTTGGCATTATACAAGTAAATTTATAAATTTTCACTTTTTGCATACATATTCCTACAGATGCCTGGAAAGCAAATATAGTCAAATGAGGCTCCATGGGATCCTTAAAGATAGGTCATAAGCATATTATATAAATTTCCATAATATATGAGGAAACACAGTACTGTGAGTGATAGTCACTGGAAGCAAAATATATGGTAATTAGACTCTCGACAATTTCAGATAAAGTAATTATTATTTTAAATTATCAACAGTTTATACAGCTAAGATAATTAAGACAGATAAAATTGAAAATAAGAGGAAAAAATCTATAGAAAACAAGACCAGGCAACTATATATGGAAAAGAATCCAAAGAACTTAATTTAAAAGGTAGTCAATGAAATAAAAATAAACCTCAATAGATCAAACATTGCTTAAGAGAAAGGTGTAATTAGTGAAATAGAAATTAGGACTAAAGAAATTATCTGCAATGCAGAAAGAGAAGAGAAAGAAAATAAGTTTGATAATATATTAAAGACTCTAAAAGACAGAGTATAAAGGTATAAATTGTAAAAAGTAGAGAGAGTGAGAAAGAAGCAAATCATCAAGAATAAAGCTAACAAATTTATAGACATGATAAAGGATATCAAATATCTGTGATCAAGAAGTATTTAAAAAATCAGGGAAAATGAAACAGCAAATATACACTTTGATACTCAAACTCAAACTACAGAATACTAAAGACAAGAAGACGCTGGTTGCCAAACAGAAAAGATAATGTAACAACAAAATAATAACAATTCATATATGAAAGAACTCGCAAGAGCAAGAAAAAATTCATAACATGTTGCAATTATGCCTTTCAGTAGCTAAAATAGCAACTAATCTAGAATTTTATACCTAACTAAACTATCATCAAAGAGTGATCATGAAATAGATATTTTCAGACACATAAGAACTGAAAAAATTTACCTTCAAAAGACCCTGTAGGAAAGTTCTTGAAGAATGCATTTTAACAAGAAAATTTATCATACAAAGTGGCAGAGGGCAAGAACTAAATATCTGAAGCCAGAACTAAATAAATACATAATTTCTATTCATATTTTAAAATAAAGATTATCAAAAATACAAATTGTTCAGGCCAAGAGAAATATGGCACAATTTAAAATGATTTACCTAATTCTTAAATAAAAAGACTACAGGTCAGAACAGAGAAAATTCATTTTTCTATTCTTGTTAAGGTTTTTAAGTGGAGAAACTAGAGATTTATATCAGAACTTGTTATAGATATTTTTTGTAGTTTTGTTTTATACCTCAAAAGAGTCTTCAGCCACTGTCAGTCCTTCCTTATCTTTCTAAAAATATTTTCTGACCACTGTTTGTATCAACATTAATTAGTAACATCTGGATAAATGTTCCTAGTGAGTAGTCATTAATAATAAACATTTAAATCAGAGTTCTGGGAAGTTTTAATCCATATTAATCTTCCTTCCAATTAAAGGACAAAACACATCTGAGCAACCCCTTCTGCGTGCTTGTGTAAATCATTGCTTACACTGCTAAACAGAACAGGACAGAGTCAATGAGTTTATACTTTGTATTTCTTGCATCTCTCTCATTCAATATAATTCCTCAAAGATCAGTGTGGTGCTTTCCTCCTTAGACTCTACATTAGCATATAATTCAGCTGGAGTAGGCCAAGACACAGTCACTATGCAGCTAAAACAATTATTTCTTATGTTTTCTGAATGAATTTTTTTCCAGTATGAAGATAATTTATCTTAAAACTGTTCTTATCTCTTGGATATGCATTAAGACACATCTTTTTTCATCAGCTCCAAGCCTAAAACTCTCTTTATCTTCTTAATAAAAATATAAATGTAATGGTCCTTATAGTATTTTTATAATTTTTGAT
The DNA here is from genome assembly GCA_004026585.1 of Noctilio leporinus. NCBI lineage: Eukaryota > Metazoa > Chordata > Mammalia > Chiroptera > Noctilionidae > Noctilio > Noctilio leporinus. The sequence goes on from PVIW01012812.1 coordinate 11,169, forward strand.
ATATCTGCTCATTTAGGGTGCTAGTCTACCTGACACAATTAAAACTTAAGTATCTATTTTCTAGAGCCTTCATATAAGACCCAGCCAAGACAAGACAGTAATCTTGGCCCTATGATGCCCTGAGCAGAGAACCTAGCTTAGCCACATTAAGCCCAGATTCCTGACCCAGAATCCTGTGAGATTAAAAAAATGCATGATTTTAAGTCATTAATTATGTATTAATTTTTTATAGCAGCAATAGAAAACTCATACACTTACAACTTTCTTCCCTTGAAGAACCCTATTTCCTGGAAGTGAGCCTACCTTTCTCCTGTATGACATTGGCTTTCACAATATATACATTATAGGTCATTACAAGCCCAGCCTTCCCTTCCTGGCTACACTAACTTCCAAAATAGCATTGTTTCTTTTCCTCAAGGTTTTCTAAGTCTTCTGTTCCACCAACTTTCTTGAGAAGAAGGTCAAAATTAGAATAGCAGTTTCTGTCCTTGCCTTTGGGGAGATGAAGTCCTCAGTAAAGCAAGTGAAGATCTTGACAGATACTCTGATTTTACCCAACTGAGATTTCCAGCAAATGTCCAGAAAGTCCCTTACTTTGCCACTATGGCAGTTCTGTAATTTGTGTCAGGAACACATCATCTATTTCCTCCATCTGTTAGTCTCTCACCTTCAAATGTAAGAATTATAAAGAAGCAGCATTTATGTATTTGGCTCAGAGGTGATAATGATATTACTTCAGCACTTCCTTTACCTTCTCAAAAATGCTCCCTATTTTGAAGTCATTTTTACATTAAGTCATAAAGACTTGGATTTCATTAGTTGTTAAGCCCACAAGCCTGGCTGTAGAACTTCAAGTTGTATTTACTGCTCTCATCCAAAAGGCTCAATTCTCAATCAGATCTACAAAGAACAAGTCTTACCCAGTACCAAGTTGGAGCCACAGTCAATGCTAAATCAACATCTGGGATGCACTGACCTTATCAGAATCACCTTTCCAAACTTGCTTCCACTCTGGGGTGTATTTGGAGTGACTATTACAAACTTTAAAGGGAACCTCCTTAGTTTGTGCTTCTTCAGATTTTATCATTTACTTGCCATGTAGCTACAAAGATTAAGTGACTGCTTCTGTTCTCCGATACAGCTAGGTCTCATAGGTCTGTAAATTGTAAGTTTCTTTATAATAACCAGTTCTAACAAGTGAGAGATTCTCTGCTAAAAAGATACCTGGTCTGTGTACAATAGCTCCTGGAAGATCTTTATTTACCTTCCAGCTGGGAAATTCCACCAAAACAGTCACAGGGAGATCTGATCCCTCAAAATCGCTTGCCTTGAGGAAAATGGAGATCTGACTTACAGTCTCACTTTTCTCCCAGGTCCCAATTAGTGTGAAAACCACTACTTTCCTTTGAGACTCAGAATTTGTCTTTCCTTTAAAAGAACTCTTCCTCAGGGGCCAAAGTTGGCCTATTCCCTCACCCACTGTGTTACAATTTGATTTCTGATGCCTCCCGCCTTGCTCAATTCACCACTGATGCCTATCCATCTAGAGCTATGCTCTCAGTGTTGAAAAAGTCAAGGCTTACCATTACATTGTTTCATTTTTGTTGGTGTGGATTTCTTGGAGAGGCACCATGAAAATAAGTAGATATTAAAACTCCTACTAGCATTAGGAGAGTTTTTGCAGATCTCTGTTATCAGCTACAGCCCTGATGGATCCAGGGATCCAGCATATATTAGAATGTCTTCCTGATGTTGGTTTCCACTGGCCCTTCTCTCCTGATTTGTATGTGCATTTTTACTTGTTTCAATTGCTTGTTTCCTTTGTGAATGCATTCCAACAACTCTTTAGGACATCACTGAGGTTAAACTTTACCACCTTAGGCCATCATTTCACATTTAGTTTACTTATTACCCATATGCTGAAAAATGGTGTATGATAGATTTCTGAGATCATACATTTTTATTTTTTAGCCTCTCCTAAATAGTTTTTATTTACTAATAACCAGTATATGCGTCATATGATTTTTAAGGGAAAAATCAAACATATTCTTCTTGGTTCTTATGAAATGAGCTAATTTTTTAGTTAAGGATTCAGACTTTTGATGTTATGACTCAGACGCCAAGTGCCTTCTTTCAGTACACTTGTAATACTTGAATTCACTTGAAAATATTCCCTTTCAGTACTTCAGCTTTCTGTTCAAAACCACTTTGCTCAGTTCACTAAAATTTTGGGAAGCCCTCTTCTGGGAATATCATTTACCTCCTTATAGATTAGCAGCAACAACTAGCATCCAGCAGATTAAACTGAGTAAAGGCAGGTTGTTTGTAACATCCCATACTCAATGAGTACATCTCTCACTGGGTCACATTAGATCTCCAGTCTTCAGTAGGGAGGCCACAACCATCAATTCTTTCCAGGAACACTATTGGACTTTGGAATCAGTGGAACTCAGGGAATTTCATTATCCTGTTATATTGTCTTTTTTTCCCAGAAATCTAGCTCTAATAGGACATGCTTATTGATTTTAGAACTCCAGTAGCACAGTTTATTCCTCTACTCTCCTACTTACATCACTTTTCTAAATGATCTGTGTGGCTTGCTTTTGATTTCCAAATATATTTTTCAGCCTTACTTCACAGAGCACATTGTCAGGGCGGCCCTGCTGTGAAAGATCTCCAGGAGACCAACATGAGAGCAGGCCACAGGTTCATTGGTGGCTAAGGGGGAAGGGCTGCTCCAGGACCAGCTTGAGGGCCCATGGAATGGGGGAATTAAGACCCTGGCTCTCAAGGCCCTGTAGGAGTCCCACCCAGGACTTCTGTCACCAGGCTTTTAATCTGGCAAGCCTCAGCTGGTGTGGCATCAGATGTCTGATGAGGACATTGTCCCTTGGTCACTATCAATACAGATCAGCAAATGTGGCAAGTGTTTAGCTCAAGTGGATTTCCTCACATCCTGTAGTTCTGACCAACTTCATTAGCACATTCCACCCTGGTTGCTTCTATACTCTAACATATATACTTGCCCTCACATTAACCTTGATGCAACAAGTCTCACATGTTTAAGAAGTTACAGACTTGGCTGGTGACATAGTGGATAAGGCGCCGGCCTGTGAAACCAAAGGTCGCTAGTTCAATTCCCCAGCCAGGGCACATAACCAGGTTGCAAGCCAGGTCTCCAGCCAGGTCTGTGGCTAGAGGCAGGTGAAAGGCAACCATATATTGATGTCTCTCTCCCTCTCTCCCTCTCTTGCCTTTCCCTCTCTAAAAATAATAAATAAAATCTTTAAAACAATAAGTTACAGAGCTCTTTTCTTCATTCCTGAATCATAAGTCTCTGTTCTCTGAATGTGTGATATAGATTTTTATAAGTTCAGTCCCTTTAGATTCTTGCTCTATTTATTTTTCCTCTAGCAGTGACTCCATTATATGAGATTGGTCATGTTTGGCCAAATTAACATATACCCTAGTATCAAAACTACATACACTTGATATTTTCTACAAATGAGACCATGGACAAAACAGGACTATTTGAGCATCTCTTTCTCCTCTAAAAATTGGAATAACTAATTATATACCTCAGGGAAGCTGTAACCTAAAATGAGACAATAGATACAATTTTTAAACTATACCACACTATTAAAATGTTTGGTAGTCATAATTCATGTATTTTAAATACACTAAACTTCATATAATTTCCTTTTCACTCCACTCCACTCAGGTTTTCAAGACCTTGACACTTCCTTGTCTTAAAGATTTTGTGTACCAAATCCAAAATTATTGTAATACATTGTGTTTTTTTCCTATTTTAATTAACAGCCCATATTATTTAAGATATGCTTTCAAAGAGCATGAAAATCAAAGAAGACAATATGAAGAAGAAATTACACCCACAAGTGCTTTAGGGCAGTAGATGGAGGTGTTGGTAAAATTCTGAAGAAATGCTTTTACTTTGCTTCTAAAGAATCAGGACCCAAAGGATACCCAAAGGAGACTCACCAAGGAGTACTATGATGGTTAATTTGCATGTCAACTTGATTAGACTAAGAGATACTCAGATACCTGGTAAAACATTATTGTTGTGTGTGTTTATAGGGTTGTTTCAGAAGAGATTAGCATTTGATTCAGTAATAAACCAAAGAAAACAGATCCACATTCAACAATGTAGGTGGCATCAGCCAATTCACTGAAGGCTCAAATGGGAAAGAAAGCAAAGAAAAAGCAAATTAACTCTCTTCTTGAACTGGGACATGTGTCATCTTCTGCTCTTGTACATGGGAGCTCCTGGTTCTCAGAGCTTCAGACTATGTCCTACTTCTCCAGCTTATAAATGGCAGATAGTAGGACTTCTCAGCTTTCATAACCACTTGAGCCAATTCCTATAATAAATCTCCTCTTATATATACCTCTCTATAGATCTTATTTGTTCTGCTTCTCTAAATAACCCTGACTAATAAGTACCAATATTTAAGAGAAATTTTTAAGCATCAGGAGAGCCCCTTTAGAGGGAATTAGTGAGCATTGTATCTTAATCACTTAAAGATAGAACATATATTTTGATGCTACATGAGACTATGGGAACGCTGCATAGTTGGAAGAAGGGAAGTCCTAGTATTGACTGAATTTATTCAAAACCCAGAATGATTAATAAAGGTTAGACTCAGATCTTGTTATTAAAAAATGAGAAGAATCTATTTTTTCATATCTGGATTTTTGAGCGATGAATTAATTATATGAAGTAAAAATATAGCACATGTCCTGTAACACCAGATTTGTTTCTTTGGCTGCCTAGGACCTCATTAGGCTATGGTTACCCATAGCCTAATATGGTTAAAGTAAATTGTCTGAAGGCTTTTGAGAATCACTTTTCCTGGATTATAGAGTGGATTTCATAATAAATTGCCTGTTTGACGGACTTTTTTTGCTCCTGGTTACTTCTGAAACCAATATACTCCATAACCATATGATAGAATATTGTAGTGCCATTGTAGATAGAATATTGTAGAAAATGCTCCTTCTAAAAACTAGAGATGAGAAATGCTGAGGATAGATTTCTAAATAGAAAACAAGTGGAATTCAGAGCTGGGAAAACTGAATGATACCAAGTTTTTGTCAGTAAAAGTGGTGGTGGTGGTGTGTACATACACATCAGTACAGGTAAGTATATATAGATGATATACAAACCAGAAATTTACTACAATTATGCAAATGATTTTCTCCGCATATGAGTTATGTTTACATTCTTTTTTTTCTTTCCATTTTCCATATTTAAAGTTTCAACCATTTATCATTTTTATGAGCAAATGAAACAATAAACATTATTTTTTGCAATTCCCTTCTGACACTTTTTATATTATCTCCCACCAGTTGTCAGGGGCCAACTAGTTGCCAAATATCAGAAAATTAACAGCAATTATCACCTGTCAGATGGCTGCTAGCAGTAGCCACTGGACTGTAATTCACCCAGCATGAGATAGAAAACCTTGAAGGAATAACATCAATGATTAATCAAACTTGAAAAATTAACTTCCTGGGATAGCATATATCAGGATGGCTTACTCACTGGGTCCTGGGCATCATTCCCAAAAGCTTCATTCTAATTATTTCAGCAGCATCAGCCCTTTAAGAGATTGCTAGATAGTCCACTCTGCAGAGCAGGTATTGTATATGTTCAAGATGATGTCTAAAATTCAAGCTAACCATGGAATATAGGAACTGCCAATATTTATATATAAAATCTCTAATTTAATCAACACTGAGTCCACTGGATTGCATACTGGCTTTACAAAGATAACATAAGATTCTTCTTTATAAATTCCTGCAATCCAGGCAAGCAGACCAACATATGTATTAATTGACTATAAGAGATCATATATATTTATTTTGATATTTTTAGGAAATACAGTCATAGTATCATTTTTCCCAATTCAACAGACAAGGGATTAAGGCAGATAAAAGATCAAAATTAGAGAGCGCACTTCTGTTTGCAGCAAAGGAGGCTTTCTTATATTGAATCGGAATTAAACATTTACTAGCCTTGTCAAAGGTAACCCCTGTGCTGGCCCTACCACAGGGGCAGAAGCTACCACTACACAACTACTAGCATGGAAGAGCAGAGCGGAATGTGTTCTCTTTGGGTAGAGTTATACTACAAAAGTGGTTCTCAAAGTGTGGTTGTTAGACAAGCAGCATCTGCATTTTCTCTTTCCAAGCTCTCTATAAAATAACTCTCTCCAGATTTGTGGGAAAAATTGAGAGGAGTATCACAGGGGCTAGGACATTACACTACTAGAACTTCTCCATGTATAAGGAAATATCAAGAGCAGGGATGGAAGAAGCCACTGTTCTTCAATGGAAGAGCTATATCTCCTTTAGGACCTCAGAATATGAATATGCCTCTCAATGAACCACTTCAAAATTACAAAATAAAATAATTAGAAGGAAATTATGCAATATGGCAGATAGATATCTGAGAGACTATTTACTAAACAACAAACACTTCTAGGTAAAACATAGTTTTTAATACATTATTAAATTAATAGAAACAGAGAGATTTTCAAGGTGCCCCCTCTTTGCATAAAACATAAAATAAAATCACCCATAAGCAAAACCCACAATAGAGTGTAACTAATGATAAGTGAAAGTGAAAGGTAGGGTTGCCCATATAATTGTCCAAACAGAAAACTAAATTTGGGGTCTATAGTGAGATAAGGGAGCTAAAATTAAGACACCTGCAATAAATTTAGGACATAGATCCAGAACAACAAATGCTGTTTCCCTTTTCCTCAAGGAGAATAGTCTCAATTCTGGTACTTAGAATTTCCACCTGTTAAAAGCAATCAGTTATGAGTTTGTTACCAAAAATGAGCAAAACCAGAAAAAAAATCATAGGAATAATAACAAATTTAGGCCTACAAAGACATCAGTGTTTTGTTTGTTTTCAAATGCAGATTTATTTGAATGACCAATTGTTGAGTAATAAACCACCCTAACTTTTTTGGCTTAAAATAAACCATTAATTTTTTCACAACTTTAGTGCATCAGGAATTTGAGAGTCTTAACTTGTTGGCTCATCTTTGATCCACTAGGGATCAGTTGGAATTGCTGGGGCTGGAGGAACTACTTCCAAAATATCTTCTTTAATTATGTATTTTGTGCCTCAATGATCCTTGGCTGTTCTTTCTCTCAACATGGTGTCTCATCCTCCTAGACCTGCTCACTCAGTCTGGGCTTTCCAAGCATGGTAGTTTCAAATGAATCACACTTCTGGTACCTCTGTTAGCTTCTAAGTTGGGTTGCCATATTCAGTAAATACAAATACAGGGCACCCACTGAAATTTAAGTTTCAAGTAAATAATGTTTCTTTGGTAATAAATATTCAAAATATTGGCTGGTACACATTTACACGAAAAAAATTATTAACAGTCATATTTCCAAGAAGTAGTAAGTGCAACTCTTTAAGCCATTCAAAAACCTTGCTCAGAATTTAAAGAGTATCTTTCTACCATAAAATATTGGTCAAAGCAGTCATAGTATTCATCCAGATTTAAGAGGTGGAGAGATAGACTCATTTCTTGACAAGGTAGTGGCAAGGTCACATTGCATAAGGACATTTGGGATGGCATATATTGTGGTGGCCACCTTTGGAAAATATAGACTGCCCAAAGAATAAAAATAAACATGTGAGAAAAGATTAAGAAAATAAAATGTGGTAATGATGGCCTTGTGAAATGAGTGTGAAAATGTTCCCTCCTCTTCAATATGTTTCAAGAGTTTAAAAGGGATTTGTATTAATTCTTTAAACATTTGGTTCACGAGTAAAGCCATCAGATGCTGGAATTTTGTTTGCTGAGAATTTTCTGATTACTGATTCATTTTTTTTACTCATTATTAGTCTGTTCAGCTTTTCAATTTCTTCATGATTCAGACTTGTTGCCTTGTGTATTTCTAAGAATTTACCTATTTCTTCTAAGTTTAAGTTATCCACTTTGTTGGCTTATAATTATTTATAGCAGTCTATGATTTTTGTAGTTCTGCAATATCAGTTGTAATGTTTCAACTTTCATTTCCAATTTTATCTACTCTTTTTTCAACATTCTCATTTCTAAAAATCAAAATTTCATTGATCATTTTTTTCTATTCTTTTCATTTATTTCTGCTCTTATCTTTGTTACTTCCTTCCTTTGTTGACCTAGGGCTAAGTTTGTTCTTTTTCTAATTCTTAAGGTATAAATTAAAGTTCTTCACTTGAAGTTTTCTTTTTCTTCTTAGTTTATCACAGTAAAATTCCCTTTTAGAACTACTTGTGCTGCATTCCTTAAGTTTTAGTATTGGTGTTTTCATTTGTTAATTTCAAGATATTGTTTCATTTCTCTTGTTTATTTCTTCTTTGGCCAATTAAATATTAAGGGGAATGTTGTTTAATTTCCAATAAACTTAAGTTTGGATCAAAACATCATTTTAAAACTATATAGGAGAAGACCCAATCAAGATGGCAGTGTAGGCAAACGTGTTGCTCCTTCGCACAACTGCCTCAAAATTACTTCTAAAATATAGAACAACGAGCAACCAGAACTGTAAGAAATAGAATTGAGTGGAAGTCTCATAACTACAGAACTGAAGAAACCATATCCATTGAGAGGGGCAGGAGAAGCATAGATGCAGAGCAGGCTGGTCCCACGCCCACATATGGTGGATGAAAGTTCAGTAAGGATATCTCAGGAGTGAGAAGTCCCAGCCCTCAGCCCAGGGTTCCAATGCAGGAAGATAAGTCCTCCCAATTTCTGGCTACAAAAACTAGTGAGGATTGAATCAATGAAGGAAACTGCTAGAGCTCTAAGCTGTTCATCTTTAAGAATTCACACACAGTCTTACCTACTCAGATTCACTGCCCCTGAGCTCCAGCACTGGGGTAGCAGCTTGAAAGGCACCAGCTTGGCTTCATCTGGAAATCTCCAATCCCACCATAAGCAGAAGCCATCTCAGATTACTGTATAGCTCAGGCAGGTTGGCCATGGGCAAGACACAGATGGGGGCTGATCTTGGCCTGGACCACCCAGAAAACCCCAGGGCCAGCTCACTCAGTAGACAGCTAAGAACTACAATTGAGCACCAACACCACCATGCCCCAGCACAGGTGATCCTCCAAGGAGGGTGGAGGTTGGTGTTAAGTGGTCACAGCCAGTCCTTGTAGCTGACTGGCCTGGGTCAATGGGCAATCAATGGCCCTCCCACTGATCTACCAACAGCAACCAAGTCTCAATTACAAGAGGAGAATACACTCAGCCCACACAAAGGATGCACCTTAAGTACCCAACTTGCATGACACAGGAGGCTGTGCCACTGGACCCTACAGGACACCTACATTAGGCCACACTACCAAGATGTGAAGTCAAACAGGTCTACCTAATACACAGAAATAAACATAGGAAGGCTAACAAGTTGAGGAGGCAAAGAAATACGGCCCAAATGAAAAAACAAACAAACAAACAAACAAAAAAAAAACACAGAAAATAAACCCTGAAAAAGAACAAACAAAACAGAGATAGCCAACCTTTCAGATGCAGCATTCAAAGTATTGGTGATTAGGATACTCAGAGAAATGGTTGAATATGACCACAAAATAAAGGAAGAAGTGAGGTTATGTAAAGTGAAATAAAGAAAAATATAAATGGAACCAACAGTGATGAGAAGGGAGCCAAATCAATGATTTGGAACAAAAGAAAGAAATAAACATTCACCTGGAACAGAAAGAAGAAACAAGCATTGAAAGAAACGAGGATTAAGAATCTCTGGGACAATTTAAACATGACAACATCCAAAGCATAGGGGTGCCAGAAGAAAAAGATGGAGAGTAAAAAATCGAAAACTTACTTTAAAAAATAATGAAAGAAAAGTCCCCTAACTTGGTGAAGAAAATACACATACCAGTCCAGGAAGCACAGGGTCCTAAACAAGTTGGACCCAAAGAGGACCACACCAAGACACATCATAATTAAAATGCCAAAGGTTAAAGATAGAGAATCTTAAAAGCAGTGAGAGAAAAAAAAGAGAGTTACCAACAAAGGAGTTTCCATAATACTATCAGTTGATTTCTCAAAAGAAACTTTGCAGGCAAGAAGTATTCAAAGTGATGAAAAGCAAGAACCTACAACCAAGATTATTCTATCCAGCAAAGCTATGATTTAGAGTGGCAGGGAAGATTAAGTACTTCTCAGACAAGAAAAAGCTAAAGGCATTTATCATTACCAAGCCATTATTATATGAAATGTTAAAGGGACTTATTTAAGAAAAAGATCAAACTATCAACATTAAAATGCCAACAAGCATACAACTATCAAATGAATCTAAAAAATAAAAACAAGACAAACTAAGGAAACAATTAAAGAGGAACAGAGTCATAGGTATGGGGGTCCTTTGGAGGGTTATCAGCTGAGAAAGGGAAGGGGGAAAAAAGGTAAGTGGTACAGGGATCAAGAAGCATAGTTGGTAGGAACAAAATAGACAGGGGGATGCTTAGAATATTATAGGAAAGGGTGAAGCCAAAGAACTTACATGCATGACCCATGGAACTAAGATGGGAGGGATTGCTGGAGGGAAGAGGGTACTGGGCAGAAGGGGGCAAAGGGGAAAAATTGAAACTATAATAGCATAATCAATACAATATACTTAAAAGCCCTGGCTGGTGGCATAGTGCATAAGCTGCCAGCCTGCAAACCCAAAGGTCACTGGTTCGATTCCCAGCCAGGGCACGTAACCAGGTTGCAAGCCAGATCTCCAGCCAGGTCTGTAGCTGGAGGCAGGTGAAAGGCAACCACACACTGATGTCTTTCTACCTGTCTGCATCTCTCCTTTCCCCTCTCTCTAAAAACAGTAAAAAAAAAAAAAAAAAATATATATATATATATATATATATATATATATATATATACTTAAAAACTATATTAAATTACCACTGAAAAAGATATGGGAGAAAATTTTACATATATATACACACATATATATATACATATGTATATATGTGTATATATATGTATGTGTGTGTGTGTATATATATATATATATATAGGCTTTTAGCAAAAACTAGAGGTGAATGAAAGCATTTCAAAATGTGGTAAATACTACTGAAAAGAAAGCTAGGGTGATTCCCTTACTATCAGATCAAGTTGACTTTAAGCTAATGAATTTCATTTGTGTATAGCCTGAGTTTTAAGAACAAATGAACTCTTCACAAAGCTACTCTGTCGCATGACAGCCTAAAGGCAAGAAAGAAATCAGGCAGTCCAGGGAAGGTAGTAGCAATGACCACAAAGTCATTGTTTCCTTTATCTTATTGGTCTGCCACCACCTGGATGATTTTTTAACTTTTGTTTATTTGTTTATTTATTTGCATAAAGCTATCCAAGTCTCACCGGAGGAACAGGGAAAAAGAAGGAAAGGAGACAACTGTCTATCTTTTAATGTGTACCAATAAAAATTATTTCAGTTTTGCTCCCAGTTAGAGCTTAGGCACATGGATACAGGTGGTTACAATGGAGGCCTGGAAAAGAAGTCTGCAGCTAGAAAGTTGTGTGCCATCTAATTCAAATAAACATGGAGACATAATAATTATAAAACTGAAAACCTGTAATAAAATAGTTAAACACATATAAGGCAAACAATGAGTTATAGGGTGAATGTGATAAAATGGCTATTATAATGAAATATTTCTATATGCTTTTCTCAATAACTGATGGGTCATGTCTAAAAATAGTTAATGAGGATGCAGAGAGTTTAAAAAGCTAAACTAAAAATCTTCATTTAATGGATAAAAATAGATCTCTGCACCCACAAATTAGAGGTAAAATGTTTCTCTAGCATGCATGGTTTGTTCACACGATCCACCACACACCAAATTACAAAACCACAAAAAAAATTTTTTAAATCACTACTTAAATATATATTTTGTGACTATAATGCTATTAAATTAGGCATTAATATCAAAAAAGGTACATTTAGAATATTAAAAATATGCCTTTTAAAACTACATGAGTTAAAGTATTATAACAAAAATTTATAGGTTATTTCATTTGGGGCCTAACCAAATTCATAAAATAAAGGATTAAAAATGTGTGAATATGCTTACTCAGAAGATATTTTTTATGCCATTACACTAGACTAATCTCCCATTTTATTGAATATAGAGAAGCCTGAGGAAATGAAATTTCCCAAGAGAAGATGGAAATTAAGATCTAGTTAATGTATAACGAATTAGGAGGACTGGGTGATTGGATGATCTACTTTATATATTCTAAACTTTGTAAGGAGGAGGTAGTGAGTGATAGCTTATATTGGTCCCAAATTTGTATTCCCACTTCCTATACGCAAATCATCAATACCATAGTTTGCCATCAGACATGCATTGCCTCCAGTCAAGGAATACACATATATGTCACATTGATAATGGGATCTGCCACATCACTTGCTCCCAGCATATGCACAGAAAAAATCTTCACCACATCTCCTCAACAGCTTTAACAGCTGCTGCTTTTGGGGGTCATCTTTCCTAGTCTTTTTCCTCTGCTATGAGAATAGCAGTTTCCAAACAAGCAAAGATCTTTCAACCTGGATCCTGGAATAAAAACAAATGAACAGATACACAGGTGATCTAAAGCAGCTAACATTGAAAAAAAAATTTTAAACCACTGAGATTGTGTGATAATTCGTTGTAGCAGCAGATTAAAGAACAAACTTGTGTCATCGTGCATAAACAGGAAGCCTGAACCATATTTTCTCTAGGTATGATAATGGTACGGTGCCAAAATCCACATTCTAATGCAGCAATTCACCTTACTGTGTTTAAATTGTCATGAATTCTGGCTTTGGCATGAACTAACTAGGAGCCAGAGGAAACTAACCTTTGGAAGTAGAATATTTCCCTATTTTATTCTTCTTCACTCAAATAACCAAGTTTTTTTCTAATGGCTTTTGATAGTATAATTTTGCCTGGAATAATTTTGTTGAACGAGGAATGGTTAGTTTTCTAAATTCATTAGGCTTGGAAGCAGAGCTATACCTGTGTGTGTTCTATAAAGTATTTAAAAAGTATGTCACTGAGACATTTCAATTAATTAACATCTGAATTCTTCTGTTGAGGAAGTCCTGAATCACCCCAAACACAGGCTATTCCCCAGGTGAGATGTGAAAGAGAAAGAAAAGGATAAACTTTAGATTTTAATTTATTTGAAATTTAACAACCAGGAATAAGGACAGTTGATATTAAACTTTGACATCTTTAGGTTTTATGTTTGGAAATTGAACCCGCCAAAGAATTTAATTTCCTTGAATATCAATTTCTCCCCAGTGACTGACAATGTGAGGGGGTTCATGTTGAAAACTGGGACATCTCTATGTTGACACTTCATTATTTTCATTTCTTAATTCTGTCTTTCAGTGTTGTTGTAAACTGCTCCTGATAAGCTATGTTGGAACAATATGGCTAGAAGTAATATGAAAAGGGAAATACACATGTGTACTAAATGTTAATTTAATACTGAATTTTTTGTGCAATTTCAGAGCTTTGTGGCACTAAACAAACAAACAAAACAGTACTGCCCGTCAGCAGTCCCAGAAAAATACCCAAAGGAGCACTGGTGTATGATGAACATGTGGCTTCATGAAGGTAAAAGCAGGACTATTTTAGCAAGCTGATGACATCTTTCCTCAAGGGAATAGCTGCAACACTGGTAATCCAGTGCTTATTAACTAAACCCAGTGGACTAAAAGAACAAGAAACAGCCAGAATGTTATGGAGGTTGAATTCTTCTTTACAGTCGGAATATTCATTTATATGTGGCAGGAGTTCCACTATCATTCTATCTTTTCACACTTTCCACCCTCACAGAGGGTCACAAACTGGTGAAAACACACTGGGCACTTTCATCCCAGCCGCTTCCTGGTGAACACTGTCAGTAAACTCATTTGCCTGTAAGACAGAAGCCACTTTTACCTACTTCAGGTTTATCAGTAATGAAGCTTATATATATTTTTTATCCCATTTGCCTCCTTTGTCTTATTTTTTAATTGTTTCAGAATTTGCTCAGGGTAGGAGTATAATTTTTATCGTCATCCCTACTAGTCTCAATAACAAGTACTTAAATGATTAGTAGAGATAATAAAAGATTGCAGAACAAAGACAAATTACTGTAAATCAGATAAATACTTAGAGGATATGTAGGCTTTAATCTCTGATTTGAAAGATAAATGAGACTTAGAGCTTTAAAAAAAAGAGTTATAAACATTTTGGTCTGTCCAGTCCTCTAAGTATAATCAGAAGATATTTTCTGAAACAGTATCTTAATAAAATAGACAAAAGAGCTATGCAAAAGTCAATGAACTAATACCCAAGGTGTGACAGTCTTGAAATGTAGGGACTGAAATGAATGTTTCCTTGCTTTTTTGTAATACAAAACCATTATATTTTTAATGGTTTAACAAAGATGTGTTGAATATGTGCCAGATCCATGCAAATATAGACTTAATTGGACCATGTGACATTGTAGAGGTATTGAATGAGCTCCAATAAACCATTATTTTCCAACAACATTTCAAGACACTCAATCTAAATCATTGTAAATCTTCCTCTAAGTACTTTTTCTTAGAAGTCAAAAAGAAAATTTAACTTTGTCAGTTACTATGAATGTCAGGTTCTGCATTTACTGCCATAATAGTCATCATCTGAGTAGATATTTCATAAAACTTGGTAAATGTCAAGATTTCTTCTCTGAAAGCTGTTAGCAGATAACCACCTCACTCCATTTGGTTTGTATGAATATATAAGTATACCAAGAATGTTATAAGCACAAGTTCAAACCTATGAAATTCACAACTTGGTACTTTTATTCTTGTAAGTATTAATCTGAAGTTTATTTTTAAAATCAATGATTTTTCCTTCAATGCTTAATTTTTATTTAAATAAGCTCTAATTTTCTGAAATTTAATTACATTATACTTCAATATGCATATCATGCAAATCAGTTCATTCCTTTACTAAATATTTATCATGTAATTTTCTTTATAATAAGCAGAAATAATTTCTAGAAGTGAAATAAATTTTGTTGTATAACCAGGCAATGTTTAGGGTTTCTTTCAACCTGCAAATAATTTGTATTAAGGTTAAATATATAAGGTCTCTCTGAAAAAAGTCCAGGCATTTTTATATAATGAAAAGGGTTTGCAAGACATCGGTGTAACCTGGCAGCTAAGGAGAGTGGACTGAGATGTTCAATGAAGAATTCACTGTATTAGGCAAATAGGGGTGGTAGACACTGTTGACTGAGCATGTGTGCTGTGTAGCTATTGCATTCAAAATGACAGAGCAAGTAGAGCAATGAGTCGGAAATAAATTTTGTGTTAAGCTTGATTTTCTTCCATGAAAATTATTCAGATCATTCAGAAGGATTTCGGGGATGATTCAATGAGGGCAGCACGAATAACAGTGTGACACAAACACTTCAAAGATGGTTGAGAATCCTTTGAAAGTGATCCACATTCTGGAAGGCCTAAAACAAGCAGAACACCTGAGAATGTTGAATGTATAGACCACAATCAACAAAAATTGGCAACTGACAGTGAGAGAACTAGAAGCTGATCTGGGGATTCCAAATTTTTTGTATGAGATTTTGATGCAAGAATTGGCATGAAATGTGTCATGGCAAAATTCATTTCATGGCTTCTGCTACCAGAGCAGAAGAAACATCATGCTGCAAGTGACAATGACTTGATTCAAACCCCTACCAATGAACCAAGTTTCCTCAAGAAGATCATGACTGAAGATGAATCATGGGTCTATGGCTATGATTCAGAAACAAGGGCCCAGTTTTCCCAATGGAAATTGCCTGGTTCTCCACACATGAAGAAAGCATGGCAAAATCACAAGATCAAGACCATGTTAACTGTGTTTTTTGATTGAAAATGTGTTGTCCATCACAACTACACCCCTCCAGGCCAAACAATTAACAAGGAGTACTATCTTCATGTTCTTTGTCACTTAGAGATGCAATACAATAAAAATGGCTACAGCTATGGGCAACTAGTGATTGGCAGTTTTATCAAGACAATCTGCCTACTCATGTATCACAACTTCTACAGAGATTTTTTGCAAAATAGCATATCACTGAGGTGACTCAGCACCACCTACAGCCCAGATTTGGTGCCCTGTGACTTCTGGCTTTTCCCAAAAGTAAAATCACCTTTGAAAGGGAAGAGATTTCAGACGATCATTAAGATTTAGAAAAATACCATCGGACAGCTGATGGCAATTGGAACAACTGGATAAGGTCCCAAGGTGCCCACTTTGAAGGAGACTGTATAATATTTTTTTTTTCATTTGTATCTTCTTCAGTAAATGCCTCTATTGTTCATAGTATATGGCTGGATACTTTCTGGACAGGCTTTGCATACTTCATGTCATGCACTACAGATGCTTAGAGAAGCTTTATACAGCCATACAAGAATATGGAGAAAGACATTAGCATCCTGCATACACCTCTATACATAATAGAACTTCTAAGAGCTTTAATATAGATTTAAGGGTAAAATAGAAGCAGAGAGGTTCTTGCAGGGAATTCCTGTTTGGCATTGAATGATCTTAATCTCTGAAATTGGATCAAGGTGATCTCAGTGTGCTTGTGCCTCTGGAGAGTTGAAGTAGTACATCTTAATTCTCTCTGGACGAAATATAACATAATTTTAGCACCCACATCATTTCTCCCAACAATTTTCAAATACAATGTATGACCGTAAAAATCTAAGAACTAATGTGGAACAAAAAAATAAAACAGTAAAAGCACTTGTAACATTAGGTCCTATGACATTAATGAAATAGTATTAGGTAAAGATATTCTGTTGAGTCTTTGGGAAGCCCCGGCTGGAGCATCACAAAAAAAGGCACCTGGAGTTCTGGAAGAAGAACATATTCAATGGAAAATTGTATACCTTTTAAAAGATAGTTTGCAAAACACATGTGAGTCCTGGATTGAACATGAGCAGGTCCCAATGAAACCAGCAAGCTGCAAAGCAGAGACACCCACTTTATCCATAACTGTTGCCTAATCCCTATGCTCAGCTCACACTTGCAGCCATCTCAGAGATCCCTTATAAGCAGCTGTGTGAAGTACCAAGGTACCTTCTTTGAAGAGGATTGAAGCATCATTGTCCTGAGTCCCCTTCAGAAGAAAAATTCCTGAACTGGGCTGTTGGGTATCTAGAGAAATAAAAAATGGATAGCAGCAAAATAGTTTCATTTGGAAATGGCCTTAAAATAACATGGCAAAGGAAAATCCTTCTAGTAGATAGAGCTTTGCACAGTGCACAAGTATGGCCCAAGGTCAGATGTATTTTTCATGTGCAATGAAAAATTCCCAGGCCAGTGGTCAGGGGCCTGAAAGAAGAGGAACTAGGGTAGAGGTATATTGATGGATATATGGGAATGGAAAAAAGTATAAATATTTTTATATTACATGATTCCTGCAAGAGGGCATCTACCATGGATGAGACACTATTCAATTAGAGGAAGTAGACCAAACCAAGTAGAGAAAATGACTTGGCCAGTTGGTATGAGCCATCTTCTGTTATTGGCCAACTCCAGTGCTCTACGATGGGCACATGAGTTAAAAAGTCACATTGGTGATATTAAAGACTCTTTTGAGCCCAACAGCATGAAGTCTGACTTACCAGAGCTGAGTTAGCTAATGCAACTGCTGAATGCTCAAATTTATAGCAACAAAGACTAAACTTGAGCCCCCAATATGGTACCATTTTACGTTAGGCCTCTTTTTCCTAGAAAGGTCAGAAATTTGTTCTGGAAGGAATCAATATCTTTTCTGAGTATAATTTGCCTTTCCTGCAAGCAGAGCTTCAATCATTACCACTATCTGAGAATTTATGAAGTACTTGATTTCTGGCATAGGATGCCATATAACTACATCAGACCAAGAGATCCACTTTATTGCAAAAGAGAACCATGACCATGGGGTGCACTAGCTGTATCACACACTTCACAATGCAGCACCTTTTGGAGCATTGGAATGGCCTATAGGAGGCTCACCAGGGGCACCAGTTTAGAGTTGATACCATAAGAGGATGGGGTACTACCCTCCAGGAAACAATGCACAGATCTTTCTTTATATGGCATTAGCTATACTTACACTAATTCCTAATGAACCATTTGAAGAATTTTTGCTACCTATACCAACAATATGAGCTTTTTTTTTAAAAGATTTTTTTATTTATTATTTTTAGAGAGAGGGGTAGGGAGAGAGGCAGAGAGGGAAAGACATCTATATATGGTTGCCTTTCACCTGCCTCCAGCTACAGACCTGGCTAAAGACCCGGCTTGCAACCTGATTATGTGCCCTGGCTGGGAATCGAACCAGTGAACTTTGGGTTCATATGCTGGCTCCTTATCCACTGTGCCACCAGCCAGAGCTCACCACCAATTTTAAATTTCAAAGTGACATCTGTGGCTGATTTTAAACATATACGTAACATAATCTTTTCTCTGTCTCAATTTCTGCAATGCATTTCTTTCCATTTTAAAAATTATGCATGTGTCCAAATTTAAATATCTGGGGCATTTGGTGAGCATTAAATAAATGCTTACCATTGTTACTACTATGGTTTATGCATCCATATATATCTTAGTCTGTTTGAACTGCCATAATACTACAGATTTGGTGGTTTAAAACATAGAAATTTGGGAGAGGGAAGATGGCGACAGAGTAGAGAGCAGTGCTGATGGTGTTCTCAAGTACCAAAGCAGCTAGAGGACAGGATAAGGAGCGTGAGACGTCTTCAGGACCCTGGGGATTGGAACGGACAGCATCTGGACACAGGGGAGCAGAGCCCAGGGGCAGAGGAGGCCAGCAGGACAGTAGGTGAGGTGTTCCCGACCGACCGGCCGGCGGGCCGAGGTCGGCTCTGGGCAGGGGCGGCTCTGCCCAGAGGGGCGCGTTTGACCGGGGCCAGTTTCAGGCTCCCTGGTGACTGGAAGTCTCAGCAGTGAAGTGCGGGCGGCGAGGGCGAACGCCGTAGGGAACGCGGAATTGAACTCTTGCAGGGGAGGG
>PVIW01012813.1:0-30267 GCA_004026585.1 Noctilio leporinus
ACCTATGTTCATAGCAGCACTATTTACAATAGCCAAGTGCTGGAAACAGCCTAAGTGCCCATCAGTGGATGATTGGATCAAAAAACTCTGGTACATTTACACAATGGAATTCTATATAGCAGAAAGAAAGAAGGAACTTGTACCCTTTGCAACAACATGGATGGAACTGGAGAGTATTATGCTTAGTGAAATAAGCCAGTCAGTGAAGGACAGGTATCATATGATCTCACCCATTACGGGACAATAATGAGCAAAACTAACAACAAGCAACACAGAACCAAGTATATGAATACAAGGAATAGGCCTTCAGTGGTCAGGGGGAACGGGGTGGTGGGGGAGGGGCGAGGCAGAGGCAAAGAAGGGGAGCAGCTTAGACAAGAACCTAGTATAAAGGAACCATGGACATGGGCAACAGGTGGGATTGACTTTGGGGGGAATGGGTGGGTGGGGAGGGGGACAGAGGTTAGCAAAAAGGGGACGGATGTAATACAACCACAATAAAATTAAAAAAAAAAAAGAATAGGGAGCTTTAACACTCAATTTTTATTATGTACCTTACTGAATTATCAACTTCTTTCCTGGCCCAAACTTTTAACAGTATTCTACACACACATGATCATATTGGAGGAGTAGAATTGGAGGTATCTAGGAAAAGATGTGTGCCACAGCTGAGATAGAGAAGATAAAAAAGAGACTAACTTTGTTGTAAAAAAGAGATTGAAATAAGAAAGTGAAGAGAAGCAGCAACTCAGAGACAGATGTAATTATGAGGAACTGAATCTCTAGAGAGCACAAAATCACATAATTGTGGGTTAGTAAACTTGTGCAATTTCATTTAAATTTCAAAGAAGACCCTTAGCTCAGTTCCATATACTTACCTTATTTAACACTTGTGATTATGTGGCAAAGGTGGAGTTATAACCCAAAATCTCTTGAGTTTTCATTTAAACATTCTTTCTATTATTGGAATGGTGGAATGTGGAGCAAAAAACAAACAAACAAACAAAACAAACAAACAAAAAGAAAAAACACCTGGAAAGAGAAGTGTTCAGTCTTTAAGCTACCTTGATCTAACAAATGGGAGACACTATTTTTTTTTTTTTTTTTACCAAAGATAGGAGTGGTGGGAAGTGGGAATAGTCTATGCTGGTGCAAGCAAAAAGAAGTGCATTTTGTGGGGTAGAAAATGTAAAAGCAACAGTAAAATTGACTCAAAGTTAACCTTTTCTTGTTATTTTCATGCACCAGAAACTCTAAACTGTGTTCAAGATAAAATCTCCCTGCTGAGGCTGACTTGACCACTCCCAGCCTTTGGTGTGCCACTGAAGGAATACATTTGGGAAAGGCATGTAACGGACTTGCTTGTCTGCAAGATTAAACACAAGTCATGGAGTAAATTCTACATAAAGTTGCAGGGCTCTGATCAGAGTCCAGTAAAGCATCTCACTCACTAGAGCCAGGCATTGCATAGTGGCCACCTCCTTACTAAATATTTCAGTTGTTCTTTTAAGGTTGACTGTCTCTGTTTGCCTATACTCCATCCCATTCTTTTCTACAGCTATCTTTCCAGATTCTGTCTATTCTTGTAATCAAATTTCTCTCCTGGTGAAATTAGCTATTTAGAAATAAGATCAGATTAGTTTAAAAAGCATGTAAATAGGAATAGAGCATGCTTTGTTTATTTTATTCTCTTTTTAAGACTTGTAAAAATTACATCAGCGAAATGCTCAGATATTTTATATACAGAATAATGTTTTGAGTATTATTCAAATCTTTTCCCCATTGCTTTTTTATTAAGCAAATGATCTTTTTAGCAATAAGTTTTAGGAATTATTTACATATCCTAGAAATATACTGTATGAATCCTCCCTTCTAGGTTCACCTCTCTTCCCATAAGTTGAAACCACACTGGCAGCCTTACTGCTATCCTTCAATGAAAAACCAGTGAGACTTCAGTTTTCTTTTTAAATTCTAGCTGTTCTATATCCTCGGATGACTAAGGAATTTCCTGGGGATAGAAAGCATACAACTATGAATCTCTTACTTTCTTTCAAGGGTCAAATCTTCTCCAATATTTGTCCAGTTTTGGTCACTTTCCTCTACATTAAAATGACTTCACTTCTTTTTATCTAGACTTTGCAATAGTTATTAGTAGGAAGGTTAGTTCAATACATACTCATCTTTCATTAACTGAAACTGAGATATATTCTTGTTGTTGTTGTTTTTTTTTTTCTTTTTTACTGTTCTATTTCCAGGCGCTTTAACAATCTATTTTGTTTGTTTGGAATTAAGTGGAAATTAACAAAATTTCTTAAAAGAGGTACAATGCTTTGTAAAGCAGGGTTCTATGGAGTAAATTTTATCCCCTCAACATTCACTTGTTAAAGCCAGACCCCCAATGTGAGTGTTTGGAGATGGGGCCTATAAGGAGGCAATCAAGATTAAATGAGGTTAGAAAGGTGGGGTAGGATTAGTGTCCTTCAGAGGAGAGACATTAAGGAGCTCTCTTTCTCTCACATCATGGGAGGGTACAGGGAGAGGGCAGTCATCTATAAGTCAAAAAGAAAGCTCTCGCCAGGAACTGAATTGGTCAGTACCTTGATTTTGAACTTTTCAGCCTCCACAACTGAAAAACAAGTTTTCATTGTTTATATCATTCAGTTTATGGTATGGCAGTTTGAGAAGACATTTTTTTTTTTTCATCAAGTAGACAGACAATGTGAAGCCTAAACTCTTAAATAAGACCAAACCAACACAGGGCATAGCACCATGTAATTTAGAATTTATAACTGAGTGCCATTCTTTACTCCCTGTGTTAGTTATCTCTTGCTATATAACAGATGAGCCCCAAACTTAGAAATTTAACACAACAAACCTGTATTATCTCACAGTTTCTGTGGGTCAGGAATGCATGCAGGCTTAGCTGTGAGCCCCTGGTTCAAGATCTCTCAAGATCTCTCAGTGCATCAGCTGGAGTTGTAGTCTCATCTGAAGCCTCAGCAGAGAGAACCTGCTTCTAAGCTCAGTCACATCAGGATTATTGGCTGAATTTTGGTTCTTCTCAGGATACTGAATGAAGGGCCTAATTTCTTCTTCATTGACCAGTTTCTTGCCATATGGGCCTCTCTATATCTGCCTTTCCTCAGATAGGAGGAGAGCAAGCAAGAGACAGTAACTAAGGTATATGGAAGCCACGTTAAAAAAAAAAAAAAATTAACCTTAGAAGTGACATTGTATTTGCTTCTGCTACGTTATCTTCACTAGAAGTGAGAATAAATTCAATCTAAGTATGAAAGCAGAAATACAGGAAGTAAATTTATTGGAAGTCATCTTAGAGGCTGTCTATAATACTTCCCTTACAGGAAAAATAAAGAAGCATTAAAATTTTAATAATAAATGGGCCTCCCGTCTTATTTCAGGCACTGCCATACTCTAAGAGATAAAAAGATAAATGCAACACAATTCCTGTCTCCTGGGAGCTGGTGGTCTGGTCCAAGCAGTAAGCTGTAGAAGTGGAATCAGTGCTGGAAAAGCTGCAGATGTTGTAGGAATGGGAAGTGTTGGTGGCAGCAAGAAGAGAACCAGGTGTTGAACCAGTGGGGTTAGGCTGGACCTTCGTTCAGCAACCTTAGCACTTGAGTTCTGGCTAAGAAAGAGACTAAGAAATAATTCAGAGCCAAAATTCAACCTTTGAAAGAAAGTTTATTTAGAAAGTCACAAAGGTAGAAGGAGTGAGCTGTACAAGAAATGGAGGCCCCCAGGGAGGATTTCAATAGAATACACACCAGCTTTCCTTGTGTGTCCTTTCAGGTCGTGGTCTCCACGGGTTGGTCTGTTGGTGCCAGGGCACAAGGTCTTTAGTCAATGCAGCTGGTCCTGATGTCAGCCATAGAATCGCATGTCTGGTTTTGCTGCTTTTCTGGGCCTGGAGCTGAAACACAACTCAGGCATAGATGTTATCTTTAGGGGTTAAGGTTTAAGAGAGTGGTCATGCAGGGGCCCACCTAAAAGTTCCATGAGGCCACTTTTTGGCCCCCACTGTTCCTCCTGTAAGAGGGTCTACCACATGACTAGCAATATGCCTGAGGATGAAATGGCAGGGGAGGGTCCCAACCACCTGACCAGCGTTATGAAAGGTCAGGGGTTCTAAACCCCATGGTCAGTGATATCTTGCTAGGGCAAGAAGGGTTACCCTGCAGGTGAGGTCGTTATTTTCCTAGCTTTCCAGTTGCTAGGCACCTGGGGCTTTTCACCCTGCTGACCTTCTATACCTGGCCTATCATCCTTGCTCTGCTCCTGTCTGTCTTACTGCATCCCACAAAAGAACTTTGTAAGCTGTGAGAAATGGTGCCTTCACAAAGGAGATGAAGTCTGCTCTATGTGTTGAAGGAAATGGGCCTGCCTGATAGAGGGCAGAGAAGGCACCTTCCAGCATGTGGTGGTGAGGAACTTTCAGAAACATCAGCATTCTGAATGTCAAAGCCTGGGGTCCGCACAGGAGGAGTGGTGAGGAATAAGATGGGATGGAGGAGCCAGGAGTTTTAGAGTGAAAGACCTGCTGGGCAATACTAAGGACTTTGAACTCTATATAGAAGTGAAGTAGAAGCTCTACAGGATTTGACCAGATAGGCACAGTGAAGAGAACACTTTGTCCTGAATGCAGTGTGCTTTTCCTTGCTGATAAACAGATCAATAAAAAGATGAATGCTATACTCCCTATGCTTTATACCCTTGTGACTGTGTATTGTTTTAGTTGGGTACTGGAAATGCTAAGGGGAACACTATGTAAAGTACATGATTGTATAACCACTAAGCTGTATACCTGAAACCAAAACAATATAAAACTGAAAGAAAAAAGAAAGAAGGAGGAAAACATCTCCTTTCCAATTACACAACCTCTAAAACTCCCCTGTCAGAATGACTAGGTCATAATCCAGGTGGAAAACTCTCAGAGTTTCTTTACTTTAAACCAAATCACATATTTCAATGACAATGCACTGCATCTCAATGACATGTGATTTCTCACAAGCACTGCCTTTTGTAAAATAACTGGAAGAATATAATTGAAGTTCATTTCCAGAGAAGAATGAAAGAAAATAGTGCTGTTCCTGCATAATGTTAACCATGATGCAGTCCAACCCTTAGCTCCTGTACTTAGTCTGTTAAATTCCATGAATCTCTAAGCACTTTAATTATTTACCCCATTCCTTTCTTCCTCCATGGTGCAAACTCTACGCCATTCACTTGCTAAGTCTCCCTTTGAAACTCATTTCTCACTTTTGCTCAAGGATCCAGAGGCTTTCTACATAGAAGTAAAAAAGAAGCAATGAGGCGTATAGTCTGTGATATTTAAAACTGGATGAGTCACTCCCCAAAAATGCCTGGGCAGCTTTGGAGGGCTTCTCATGGATCATAGTCCATAGTCCTGTAAAAATCCAAACAGCTCTGTTTCTACCGAAGTATATAATTTCTGCTGGTCTAATCCTATTAAAGAGCACCTTTCTTTTTGTTTTCTTTATTTTTTGAAGATTTTTATTCATTATTTTTAGAGAGAGAAAGGCAAGGTGGGAGGAGAAAAGGGAGAGAAACATCATTGTATGATTGTCTTTCACCTGAAGGCAGGTGAAAGACAGACCTGGCTGGAAACCTGGCTTGCAACCAAGTTATGTGTCCTGGCTGGGAATTGAACCAGCAACCTTCGGGTTTGCAGGCTGGTGCCTAGCCACTAAGCCACCAGCCAGGGCTTTGGTCTAACCTTCTTTCATTAGTGTTGTACTGTCAGAATCCTTAGAACCCAAGGGATTTACCAATACTTACTAAACTTACACCGTCATCAAAAGGCAATGATGACCCTGTCCTTATGTGACCCCTGGTCATATAGTGCTCAACTGAACAATAGAGATTTAAATAATTCTCACGTGTGAGGTCCCCATAACATTAAACTTTGCTCCAATATTCTTCAGAAAAACCCAGTACCACTGGGTAAAAACTACATAAAGAGATCTAGGTCACCCATTCTCATAGAGATTATAGTCTCATCAAAATAGTAACATTTTCTTCATAAAATTTTAACTTTAGAAACAAGTAGGAAAGATGCAATTATAAAAACTTTTTTGTTTCAGATCACTATATTTTACAGTTTTATCTACTAAAAATACTTTTTTTCTTGTTAGATTAATTTATAAGCAGTCCAGCAGGAAGTTCAGATATCAGAAGCAAGAAACACTCATTTTATTAGCTATATCTTCTTAGTTGGGATTATGTAGGGTTTGAAAAGTATCATTTAATTATGACTGAGGAAAGGCAAGCTTTTGGGAAGATTAAAGGATCTGGCATGGCCTTTCAGAGCAGGTGATTGACAGGAGAAATTAGTAAGTATATATTAGGCAAATGTAAGTGATGGCAGATGTAGAAACTGAGTGACTCAGAAATAAAGTGATTGAACACAAAATCAGAGAAGACACTCTCTGGTCCACTGTGGTTTATATTGTCAGGCTTAGGAATATTTTTAAGATAAAATATTTAGCATTTGTCATCAGATATAAGTTAATGTTGGAACTAGGAGAGTTCTAAAGTTACAAACCTAGAAGTAATTAAGAAAATAGAGAGGAGTTAGAGTCCTTATATAATATCAATATGATATTTTGTTATTTTGAAAAACTAATACTCAATTGGGTCATATTTTTTCTCCTACTCATTCATTTCAGTATTTCTTAGGAATCCACTACACTAGAGGTACTATGCTGGCTTTGTGTCCACAGAGAAAAGAAAGAGCCAAGTTGTCTTTACACTGGTATATAGTAAAAGTGTGGTGAAATAGAGTCAAGCAAATCCTAAGCAAAGTCTCCTTTTATTCCAGGATTTGGTAACTTTTATGCCACCACTAAATAAAGTAGAAATAAGCTTATTCTCCCAAATCATTTGTCTTGGGACTTTGGACGTCTCATTTTTACCTTTCCCTTGTTTGCTCTAGTTACTTGATTTCTTTAGCCCTGCACATGGTAAGTCACCCAATCAGAGAGTTACAACCAACAGTGCTGAAAATATGCCTACCCATTACTGTGCCCTATGACTTCATTTAAACTCTTTTTATGCATTAATTTGGATTTGAACAGTGGTTCTGTTAGTGGCATCCAGGCTTCTTGGGAACTCCTGAGATGGAAACCAAGAGAGTCCACTACAAATAAAGGATTCTGGGGAAAGTTTTATTAAAAAGCTGCTGCACCTGAAGAGAACAGCATCCAAATGGAGAAATAAATGGTGGCTCCTCTTTGAACAGAAGCTGGGGAGCAGTTTTCAAGAAGATGAGGCAGAAAAGATGGCATCTAACTGGGACATCTAGGTATGTAGAGGCAGGTCTTTTTGGCACCTGGCAGTAGAAGTACATGCATCTTCATGCCTCGAGTGTCACATTAGCATGCTAAATCTCCATCCAGAGATGTGTTTTAGCATTTCCATGAGCGTTTCCAAAGGACAGGCTTCCTTGCTCGCCCAAATCTGTGAGCAAAGGGAACACAATGTAACCTCAGGGAAGTAAGTTTTGAAACAGCAGCACCCTTCAGGCCTGTTGTCAATTGGCTATAAGGAGCAGGGAAAGCCTTGGGGAAATTCGTGGGCCCAGGGTGAAGCCTACCTATCTCAGTCCCTGGTTTCACTTACTTGCTTACCACTTCATTTCTCTCCTTGCCCCTGGCTGAAATAAGAGCTTCGGAGCTCTTTGATGATGGAAGAGCTAAAAATTCTGAATTGTTTTATTAAACTAAGAATATACTTCAGATAATCTAAGAGGATCTCTATTAATTCCTTATTCTTCTTCTCTGAGGAATCTCCTTTGTACCCAGTCTACCCCACATTTTATAAACGATTCACTTTACCAAAAGCTTCTGTATCCTCTTCCTTGCCATTTGCATCATGCTATTTATTCCATGACACCCTGGCTCAGCTCAGCCTCACTAATTAAACTCTACACTGTTTCCTTCCTTCTGTGTCACTGTCTCTCCCACTGGTTGGTATCTATTTTCATGTTTCTTCTGAACTTGCTTTTCTCATGAAGTAGCCAGCAACATCTTTATTTCTCCACATCCCTGGTTCTTCTCATCCCTGAGCTAACTCACTCTTTTCCTTCTCCTCAGTTTCTGAAATATCAAGTACCCATTTCCTTATCTCTAATTCCTTTAATTTCTTTCTCTATAAATCATGACCATATTTGCATTTTCATTAGAGTTGAACTGGCTCTGGATTTCTGTAAATTTCTTGTTTTCTTTTTTTCATCCCTTTCTCCCTACAACACTCCCCTTCCTTTTCTCTTTCTCTCCTTCCTTTTGGTTTTTGTGTCTCTATAAATATGAATAAAGGCGTGATTGTTTGAGTCTAACAACCAAGATATCAGCTATGATTTTTCCACTCTTTCCCAACTTCCTCCACCTCATGATCCCATGTAAAATCTTGTTACAGGTTTTACAAGAAATGCAGTCACATTCAGAATCAACATTCCTAAGGGTTAGAGGAGATTAGGAGGGAGGGGGCATATTGTACAACCTCCAGTATGCTTTAACTTCCTAAATGTTCTCCCCTTTCTCAATTAATTCTTTCCTCCTTAATCCTTTACCCCAGGGTTCCTTGTTCAGCTCTGATTTTAACTGGTCAGAGTGATTCTTTCTTGATCTTACACTGAATGGGGGCCCAGAGGTTTAGCCATTAACCCAAAGGATTTACTATATTATTAACTAGGTTTGGAAGGGAAAATTACACACTCATAAAAAACGCTACAAATAGTGAAGATACAAAAATGAAAATTAGTTTTTTTTTGGATCCCAGGCTCCCGGACTTTCTCCCTTTAGGTAAATATTGAACTGGGTCTTTTCCTTGGAATATTTCATAAATATGTAAACATTGTGGACAAAATTTAGGCCACATACTAAATCTGACAAGCTCAGGGGAAGCCTGCAGATCATCCTTACAAACTCAGAGACCTACAATAAACATATAGGATGGCCTGAAATAAAAAATTAGTAACCAAAAGTGGTTCAAGGTGGATAAGTTGGGTCCTAGGGTGGTATTTTTCCCTAACAGAGGTCAATCATTTTAATTGAGCCTGTTTTTTAAATTTCATCTAAGGTAACATACGTTTGGAATATAGAAAGTAACTTATTAGCTCCGGCTGGCAGCTTGGTGGATAGGCACTGGCCTGCAAACGCAAAGGTTGCTGGTTCAATTCTCAGCCAGGGCACATTATCAGGTTGCAAGGCAGGTCTCCAGCCAGGTCTGTAGCTGGACACAGGTGAAAAGCAACTATACATTGATGTTTCTCTCCCTCTCTGTCTCCCTCCCTTCCTCTCTTTCTAAACAATAATAAATAAAATCTTTAAAAAATGTAATTTCCGTGGACAACAGGTGGGATTGACTTTGGGGGGAATGGGTGGGTGGGGAGGGGGACAGAGGGGAGCAAAAGGGGGATGGATGTAATACAACAACAATAACATTTAAAAAAAAAAGAAAAAGTAATTTCTGGATACCTCAAAACACAATCACTGCACTAGAGCAGAGAACACAAATCCCCTCATTGTTATTATTGTCATGTTGTTAATGTTAACTATCTAAACTAATTATGTATCTATTTCTTTTACTTTTCTAAAAATTCATTTTATTCTATTTATTATTAAAGAGAGGAGAAGGGAGGGAGGAAGAGAGGGAGTGAAACATCACTGTGTGGTTGCCTCCTGTGTCCCCCCAATTGAAGACCTGGTCTGCAACCTTAGCATGTGCCTGACCAGGAACCAGTGACTCTTCAGTTTGCAGGCTGGTGCTCAATCCACTGAGTCACACCTGCCAGGGCTCCTTTTACATCTTGTGCAATCCCAGAGATTTTCCCACTTTGCTTTCTCTCACCTCCCTAATGTATCACAACAGATTCCATGTAATCTGTTTATATCTTACCCTTTGACTGATTTATAAAATAAGTGGTAAAACTGTCATTTTCTGGAGCATTTTCTCAACCCATTGAGATTTCCCTTCCCAGCAATTGTCGTCAGTTTGGCTCAAATTAACTCATAAAACTTTTTACAGTTTTAAATGCTTCTTATGTTGATAACACGGATGTTTACTGAAAAACACAAATTATAACATATTGCACTGACTGTTCAGCTCAGCAGCATAGGTTTTTTATTGTTGTTGTCATAACTCCATAAACTCACTACAGTTTCTCTCTTGTACTTCTCTTGGAGAGGAAAAAGGGATCCTATGAAAAGTAACCTCTTAGGGTGATCATAAATTCCTCGCCAGTCAGGTCAGGGTGAGTAGTCATGCCCCAGGCTTATAACTTCTTCAATAAAAGGTTTATCTTTGCTTTAAGAAAGCCCTGTTCAACGCCTTCCTGTGTCTAAACTAACAACCCTTTGAAATGCCTCTTCAAAAGCAGATCCACCCTCAAGAGAGCATATAATAGTGTTTAATTACCCTGTAAACCAATCTCTGCCTTGCCTTCTTCCATGTTCATGTAATCTTCCTTATGTTTCCTCATAAATCTGAATGCATAAAAAAGGCTGCAAACTATCATTCTGGGAAGCATTTTTCTCAGTCAGTTGAAATCTTGCTTTTAGGCGTACTCTCTAGTTGGCTCAAATAAATGTTTATAAAAATTCTCTATAGGTTTGGACATTCTTACATTGGCACTCACTTTGGCTGAAATGAGAAATCTGCAATAGTGCAATTGCAACCATTTTGAAGGAGTTCATCAAATTACACTACTAAATTTGTCTGGCACCAGGGAACAAGATAACATAAAACTATACCATGGTGATATTTTTTTAACTCATCACTCTAAGGCAGTCTTTATTAAGCTTTTACCCTGGAAAAGCACTCAAAATGATGAAGTCTAAGGGAAGTCCTATATATTAATATATCTATTATATCTATATCTCACAGTATATTTGCATAAGCAGTAAGTTATAAATTAAAAAAATTAATACTAAGTGCCAGTGTACCACTGAATCAAAATGGCATTTTTTAATTTGGTTATACTCATTATAATCAACTTTTAGCCTTTTCCTTTTGTATGGTTTCCTCTCTCCACAAAGATGATAAATACTAATACAATATAATACTAATACATATAATAGATGAAAGAAACCTCAAGTTTTCCTCTCTTTAATAAAAGTTCTATTTGATTTTTTAAACCTTTGTCCACATATGCCTAAATGCATATTTTCCTTTGTATAAATTAAAATAAATTTTAGCCACACTTCTTTTAAGTAAAAAAGGGAAAAAGTATTTATTTTAATTTCATGAAATTAATTATTTTTCTCCCATTTCAGGAGGTTAAAACATTCATAGGTATATATAACCAATTTCTGTTAACTAACTCAAGTCAAAATTTTATTTGTGTCATTTAAAGATAGGGTTAGAGAAAGACAAATACCAAATGATCTCCCCTAATGCAGGAACCTAATGAACAAAACAAACAAACAAGCAAAATAGAACCAGAGGCATGGAAACAAGTAACAGACTGACAGTGACTAGAGAGGTAGGGGAGAAGGGGAGGAAAAAGGGAAATGTCTAGTCAAGGAGCCAGTATAAATGACTCATGGACATAGACAACAGAGTGGGGATTGACTGAGGGAGAGGAGTGGGTATGGGCAGGGTGGGGAGAGCAATGAAAAATAATGTGACAACTGTAATAGAACAACAATAAAAAGATAAATTAAAAAAATAAGTAAACATAGAGTTGCTAGATTTAAAAATAGGTTGCAAAAATGAATTAATGATATTTAAAACATGAAAATATAATGATAATGTGGAATAATAAAACTATGAAGCCATAATCCAAAGGACTATAAGTAAAAATATAGCATATGACACAAATTTCATGCAAAATTTTTTTTCCATACAATTTTGAAAATACATTTTTTCTTTTTTTTTCTTCAATGAAGGACAATAACAAATGTGAGTTTATTTATACCAACAAGAAACAAATAAGAATAAAGTGTCAAATTGATGTATCTCACAATAATATCGTTCCTTAAGGTTTTGAGCACATAGAAAAACAGAATAGAGTTAGAAAAATCAGTTATCATATGACTACTTCTTTATTACAAAAGAAATTAACCTTTCACATCAGAATCTATGAAAGGAAATTAACTTAATCTTTCAATTCTAGAACAAACTTCATAATGAAAGATTCTTAAGATTTTATAGCATGGGGGATAAAGGAGAGAAAATCATTTAGGACAGTGTTTCTCAAATTTGGCTAATTTCACAAACTTATTCTTGGGGGAGTTTGCAAGTTTTTTATAATAATGTTTTAAATTTTCATTTTACTTTGTTTATAATCTACACAAATTAATACATACTTGTTCAGGAGTACCTGGATGACCATCCTACATAACACTGTTCTTACATGATATAGCATCTGCACATGTACCTATGACCCCTGTAGCACCAAGTGAAAACACACTACCTAACTCTTCGTGTGGCATTTCTCAAATTGGGTTTTCAGGCCCATCATAAAACTGTTAAACACTTCCTATCAACTCTGTGAGCTGTCAAGGTGAAGAACAGTTCAGAGCAGTGATTGATTCTCAAGATGGGATGGGGGGTTACCTGGTGGGACACATGTAGTTTGAAAAAACACATTGAATGTGCCTCCTGATTTCATAATACAGATTCTATCAAGTCAAACTCAAAATAATTTGGGGGAAGTAGCATAAAATTAACTATAGATTTACCTGAACGGTCCTGAGATAAACTTGGTTGAGAAACATTGACCTAAGTGGTAGAGGCATCCTGGCACATGAAGAATAATTAGTAAGAAGCACATGTAAAGGAGAAAGCACTTTTCTGGGGTCCAAAACTATAACTTGGAACCCACGGGCCAATACAGAAGAAATCCAAGATGTCCTTTATCCTTCCCAAGTGTGTGGTTTGTGGCAAATGGGTCCACTTATAATACTGAGTCAAAAAAAACCAAACCTGTTTTTGCCAAGAACCCCTCTCTACCATTTTTTGGTTTAGAAATTTCAGAATTTTAAGTAAGTAGAGCTGCAGCTGGTTAACTGAAGCCCTAAATCCATCCACTAGGAAGTGCTGCCTCATTTGTAATGCCATCCAGTTCTCAAGGGAGAATTCAGCCTGGGGTCTGTCGAGCTCCAATTTGCTTTAGCTGCAACAACCATTCCCCATGTTGATTCATATTTATTAGATAAGTGCATCCACCTGAATACACTCCATACCGATAGGGACTCAGGGTACTGTTCTGGCTCTTATGACTATTGCAAATAATCTTGAATCTTATCTGTGTCACTGGTGGCTGTACTGTAATAGCAATATATTCCAAAACCCTTTATTTGGAGGGGAATTTGCTCTGAAAATATATTTTCTGATAAGTGACATGAGAAGACTCAGGTATAGGCTTAGAAATATCAAATAATACACATGAGTTAATTACTTGATCTTATTTATGTATCTACATATCATGAAAGTGTACTATTTGTAAGTATTTTAAAAATGAAAATTTACTTCTTTAATGCAAACCCTGTTTTTTCTTTGTTTTCTTTTATGTTTTTGCTGCACAAATAATTTATGATTGAAATTGATACAAGGACACACATTACATTTTCAACTAAAATGGAACAATGTCCACCAATGCTTTTAATGCTTGATCAATAAGAAAAAAGTATAGCAAAATGTTCATTGCTTTTTATTGTGGCAATATGTTTGTTTTCTCAGAAATCCAGAACTTGTTTAGAAGTCAATTTTCTCTTTCGTGTATGATCAGATGTAGCTAACAAAGTTCTTTGTCTTTCGAATTTATATTCTTAGGCTGAGAAGAATTCGTCATCCAGTCCTATGTAAAAACTGTTTAGTAGGGTTCTGTTATACTTTCAAGAGTTTCCGATAGGACTTGGGACTTGCTAACCTCTCAGGTCCAAGCAACAAAGGAAACAGATTACAATTTCTTTTGCAATATGATATATCCACTAATCATGTCACATGAAGTCAAAATATTTTCTCTAGGACTTTGCAGAGACATACACAAATGATTCAGGTGATGAAAAGCATCTGCCAAGCTCTACAGACCAATGTTGGGCAGCTATGCTTCATTTTCACAGGATTTCAGCAAAATCTGGCTAATTTCTTGACAGCACTCCTGCAATTATTCTTTCAGTTTAAACACAGTTTTGAGATGTCTTCAGGGGCATCATCTAAACTGTTGTCATCCCATCTCCAAGAATACTGATACCAGCACCTGGTGCCAGTATGTGAAGAGTAGTAGTATATCTTGATCATGTTCAGAATTATCTTTTTCCCTGACAGAGACCAGAGTCTCTAATGGAGTACCATCGGTACAGGCACCAGGACAGCTCTTCCAAGACACACATTGTGTTTCCAAAAATAAAGATTTTGGTTTTAATTTTCATTTTGGAGGACTGCTTTGTGCAACAGAAAAGAATTATAAATTCATTATCATTTTAAAATTTTATAAATGCTAAAATTAGACATTTACTGACATAATCTGTTGATAGCTTAGAGAAGCTATTGGTTTCCAACTTATTACATAAAACCTTTCTAGCATCATGTGGCATGTCATCAATAAATTTACTTATTTTACAATTTTTTATCAGAATGTTTTCAATGTCTTCATTGTGAGACTTATCAAAATTACATTGGAGGAGATCTAAAATTCTCCTTTTTCTCTTTATATTTCTTCAAAAATCATAACTTGGATTTTCAGATTCTTTGTAAATCAGAAAATATTAATAATATATAAAATAGAAAGATATAATAATAACTAAGTGGGAAAACTGCAAAAATTAAAATTCATCCTCATTACAAATAATTTCTAATCTATAAAAGCCATCTATTACAATGGGATCAAGAATAGAAGAAAGGAAACTGAATGTATGTATTATAAGTCCTTCTTTATAGTGAAATTAAAAAAAATTCCATTACACTACTGCAGCTTGTTTATTTCCATGTCAGTTGGTGATTTGTAATCGGAAATTAAGAAAGATAATTTGGAAAAGAGAAGTTACTGTCACTAACCTATCATCCCCACAATACAGAAAATGCTGATTGTCAACAGTCTTTTATGCTAAAAATGCAGAATGGAACCAACCAAATAAGTAAAGATCTACTGTTCCCTTCTATATGAAGCCAATAATAAAGTTTGTAATACAACTGCTTGGTCACTGTCCATCACTGGCCACAAGCATCGCACAGTTTAAAAAGCTAAAAAATTGTGCTTTTCAAAAAAAAAAAAAAACAAAACACTATCTGTTGTAGAATGCTAGCAACAGCTGATAGTACCCTAGAGTTCTACAGAACCTAGTTAAGAAGCCTACTACAGGAAACCAGTGATCTATTGCTATTTAATAGATCACTCCAAAACTTAGTGGTTCAAAATAATAATTTATTATTATTTCTCACATTTCTTGAATTATTAGGTCAACTGGACCAATTCTTAAATGAGATTCTTCATGTTGCAGTCAACTGGTAGCTAGGGCTGGAGTCATTTGGAGTTTTCTTCATTTATGTATACAGCATATGCCCTGGGATGGCTAGAACATATGAAAGTTGGCTGGTGATCTTTTTCTGTGTGATCTCATGGCTAAGCCTAGGCTTCTTCACTAAGCAAGTCCTTAAGGCAAGAAAACATTCAGCTGGAAAGTAATTTGGCTCCACCTATCAATGGGAAAAATAACTGATTCTGTAACCATCTCTAACCCACAATATGCCCTTCTTACAACTCAGACCACATATGTGTAGAATTTATTTATATTTTGAAATAAGAAAGGGATTTAGGCTTGAAGCAGTTAAATGACTTGCTACCAACATCCTTTAGTAAATTAATGACAGAGAAATGAAAAGAATTATAAGTCTGTCCAGAAAAATTACAGCCATCTTTAATATAACAAGAACAGTTTATGAGACATTGATGTAACCTGGCAGCCAAGGAGAGTGGACTGGAATGTACATGTGTGAATAATAATGACTTCACTGTACTAGTCAGGGGGAGTAGATGCCATTGAGTATGTATACTGTGTGACTGTCATATTCAAAGTGACTGAGCAAATAAAGCAACAAACCTGCATCAATTTCCCTTTAAGCTTGAGCAAGCCTCCATGGAAACTATTCAGATGATTCAGAAGGCTGCAGCTATGGGCAACTGGTGATTGACACCTTCAACACAGTAATGTGCCCACCTATACATCATTTCTCATCCAGAGTTTTTTTGGCAAAACATCAAATCACCCAGGTGACTCAGCTCTCTACAGCCCAAATTTGCCACCCTGTGACTTCTGATTTTTCCCAAAATTAAAATCACCTTTGAAAGGGAAGAGACTTCAGACAATCAACGAGATTCAGGAAAATAAGACAGGGCAGCTGATGGCAGTTGGGAGAACTGAGTGAGGTCCCAAGGTGCCTACTTTGAAGGAGACTGAAGCATTATTGTCCTATTGTCCTATGTTGTTTGTATCTTGTATCTTCTTTAATAAATGTCTCTATTTTCCATAGAACATGGCTGCATACTTTCTGGACAGACTTTGTATATACAGTCTTAATTCTTTAAGCAGCCAATTCTCCATTTGTCAAGTATTTTTAAAGTGAATGATACATCCTGAAAGCTAAGATCTACCATAATGACATTTTAAAGATTCTTGTTTATGTGTATTAGGAGCTGTTTGCAAATAAAATCTTTTCTCAATGTAATGTTCTCTTTTTTCCATCTCTAAATCTCATATTTCAGTCTCTGACATTATAGAGACATTACAAAAAGACAACTGCACATATAATTTTTCTTAGTAGTTATTTTTTCCAAGAAATTTGATAGCATAAAATTACTGTTTGAGCTTATCTTCTGAAAATTGAACTATAATGTCAAGTAGGTAGCACAAAGGTTTGCCTATTTAACTTATTTTACTCAGGGAAATCCACTTATGTCTCAATAAGCAGAAGTTGAAATATGAGCAATTCTGGCTCCATACATTTACTTTAAACTGTGTTTTAAAATAAAAAGAAAACAAAAAGGTGTTTTTTAAAAGCTCATTTGTGTGACTTTTCAGGGAAATAAAGCTGCCTGCTTTGGACCTCCCTCTACTTTTTAACTCAATATTCCTTCTTAATTAAATTATTTCCTTAAAAATTGTTTCTTGTTACATTCTGCCACTTTTGGGGGGTAGTTCATCTGGAAGTTTCTTGTTTTATTTATAGACAGAAACTTGATGCTTATTCTGACCATTTGCCAGTGTCTATTAGCTTAGAGTTGCCCAGTTAGCCCTTGGTAATGATGACACTAGACTGATAGTATCTTTCCTATATTTCAGAATTTGCCTCTGTAAAGTAATGTTTCATCTTTCTAAACTTTGGTATAGGAGATTGATATGTGTACATATAAGCACATTAATATGTTTTCATCAGCCAAGTGAAAATGCACAGGACCCTTCCCAGATATTGCCAATTTAATTTAAATAAATAAATAAATAAAACAAAAACCCAACTTCTGGTCAAGATGGAGGTGTAGGTAGACATGTTTTGTTTTCTTGTATAACCACAGAATTACAATAGGACCTCAAAACAACACCCAGAATCACCAGAAAATTAAAATGTGTGGAAATTGAACAACTAAGGATTTAAAGAAGCCACATTCATCCAGTTGGATAGGGGGAGTGGAGACCTGATGTGGCATGGAGAGGTGGTAGCAATGGCCCAGGATGAATGGTCCTACATTCACATGTGGTAGATAAAAATGGGGAGGGATAACTTAGGAGAAAGTGATCCCAGCTCCAGGCCAGACCATACAGCCCAGGGTTCCAGCACCAGGAAGAAAAATCCCCATAACTTCTGGCTACGAAACCAGTGGGGGTTTCAGGAGACTCCACTTAAAAGACCCACATGATCTTAGAACATATGCAAGCCCACCTATCTGGGATTCAGCACCAGAGCAACAGTTGGAAGGGCACTGGTCAGGAAGTGGGTGAAGTAACTGGAAATGGGGGTAAGTGCCAGGTAAACCTCCAAATGCTAGCCAGGGGCATTGTCTCTTCTCTGAACCCCACACCCACACATAACCAAAAAAGGTGAAGCAGGTTCGCCTACCCTGGTGATTACCTAAGGCTCCACCCCAGACAATCTACAAGTGCCTTTTATACAATAGGCCATATTACTAAGACAGGAAGTCAAAACAGGTCTACCTAATACACAGAAACAAATACAGGGAGGCTGCCAAACTGAGAAGATAAAGAAATGTGGCCCAAATGAAAGAACGGAACCCTACAAAAAGAGTTAAACAAAACAGATACCCAACCTATCAGATGCAGGGTTCAAAATACTGGTGATCAGGAGGCTTGAAAAACTCATAGAGTACAGCAACAACATAAAAGAATAAATGAAGGTTACATTAAGTGGAATAAAGGAAAACCTACAGGGAATCAGCAGTGGAGAGGAGGAAGGCAGAATTCAAATCAATAATTTAGAATATAAGGAAGAAATAAGCATTTAATTTGAACAAAATGAAGAAATAAGAATTTTTTTAAAAATGAGGGTAGTTTAGGGCCTTTCTAGGACATCTCCAAACATACCAACATCCAAATCATAGGGATACCAGAAGAAGAAGAGTAAGAGCAAGAAATTGAAAACTTATTCAAAAAAACAATGAAGGAATACTTCCCTAAGTTGGCAAAGGAAATAGACATACAAATCCAGGAAGCACAGAGAATCACAAACAAGCTGTACTGAAAGAGGACCACACCAAGACACATCATAATTAAAATGCCAAAGGCTAAAGATGAAGAGAGAATCTTTTTTTTAATTTTTTTAAATTTTTTTAAAATTTTATTGTTGTTGTATTACATCCATCCCCTTTTTGCTCCCCTCTGTCCCCCCCCACCCATTCCCCCCAAAGTCAATCCCACCTGTTGTCCATGTCCATGGTTCCTTTATACTAGGTTCTTGTCTAAGCTGCTCCCCATCTTTGCCTCTACCTCTCCCTCCCCCCTACCCCGTTCCCCTGACCACTGAAGGCCTATTCCTTGTATTCATATACTGAAGAGAGAATCTTAAAAGTAGTAAGAGAAAAGCAGAGAATTACCTACAAAGGAGTTCCCATAAGACTTTCAAGCTCTGGCTGGTGGCACAGTGGATAGGCACCGGCCTGTGAACCCAAAGGTTGCTGGTTCAGTTCCAAGCCAGGGTATATAACCAGGTTGCAAGTCAGGTCTCCAGCCAGGTCCTTAGCTGGAGGCAGGTGAAAGGCAACCATACATTGATGTTTCTCTCCCTCTCTGCCTATCTCCCTTCCCTACTCTCTCTCAAAAATAAATAAAAAAATAAATAAATAAAGACTTTCAGGTAATTTCTCAAAAGAAACTTTGCAGGCAAAAAGGAACTGGCAAGAATTATTCAAAGAGATGAAAAGCAAGGACCTACAACTTAGATTACTCTATCCCAGCAAAGCTGTCATTTAAATTGACCTTGCAGATAAAATGCTTCCAAGACGATATAAATCTAAAGGAGTTCATTATCACCAAGCTATTATTACATAAAATATTAAAGAAATTTATTTAAGAAAAAGAAGATCAAATAGACAACTATCAATAACTGAATCTAAAAAACAAACTAAGCAAACAACCAGACAGGAACAGAACCATAGATATGGAGATCATTTAGAGGATTATCAGCTGAGGAGGGGAAGGAGGAGAATGGAGGGAAAGTTGCAGGTTGGTAGGTCCAAAATAGACAGGAGGATGTTAAGAAGAGTGTAGGAAATGGAGAAGCCAAAGACCTTAAATGCATGACCCATAGACAGGAACTAAGGGCAATATTTGCTGGATGGAAGGGAGGTACCATGTGGAGGGAGGCAAAGGAAATAAATTGGGACAACTGTAATTGAATAATCAAGGAAGTAAATTTAAAAAATAATGTTTATGATAACCAAAAAAAAAAAAAAAAAAAATACGAAATTCTTCAACAGAATTAGAACATTTTGCTTAAAGGAACATTATGCTTTATATTTCTTTGCTTATAGGAAATTTATAAAAATAATTAGAACAATGCTGTATGATATCACTTTTTTATTTAGAAAGCAAGTTCAAATAGGCCATTTTTTAGAACACCTCCCACATAGTTAGCTTGGCTCACAAAGCAATTTCTGGTTACAATTTTGTAATATTTTATGTTAATTTCCCTATAGGAAAAAATTAACTTGACTAGCTAATTCATCTTTCTGTAGTCTAATTTTCATTTTAGGTTAGTATATTGTCATTACGATCAAGTTTATTGTGAATTAGATATCCTGATCCTGATCACCTTTTGATCTACTGCCAAAATCAACTTTCTAGAACTGCAAACCTCTTACTAGACTCTAGGCACCACTTTCTTTATCTAATCTAATGGCCATCATTATTAGAATTACCTGTGATTACTATTGAAAAAGCAGATTAATTCTTTCCTGATTAACTTAACCAAATTCTCTCCTGGAAGAGACTAGGAATTTCCTTTTTAAACAAATTTCCCTGATGATTGTTATATACAGACTAGGCCTGAGTTACCACAGCCTATTATGTTGGCTCTACATAGGAAAATGAAAATAAATACATAGTAAGCATTTGTTATGTTTCAGGTATCAGAATAGATTCCAGGGACACATGGTTGAATAAGGCAAAGCTCTATCTTCCAGGAATACATAAAAGTGACAAACCAATGGTCAACTATCTATATATTTCTTTATCTATATATTTCAACATCATTTTGAATAAACCCTCATGAGATAGGAAAAAAACACGTAGTTTTTTGTTTTCCAGAAAAGTATCTTCTGGAGATAATTAAATGGAAAGTTCAGTGTCTAAGTCTTAAAAAAACAGCCTGATTTGATTATTATGAGATCATATTCCCTCTAATGCAGAAAGAAAAATCTCATAAAATACAGAAACTAAATTATATAGAGGTAGTATAGCTTTAAAGAGTTTGAATAACTTTCCTGGGAACAGTATTAGGGATACAATGGGAAAAAAGGATCTGGACCAGAGTTTTTTATCAGTGGAGTGAAAAGTGGGTGTTGGCAATGAGGGATTGTTGGAATTACCTGTGGGATTTTTAAATCACTCATGTCCAACATTCTCACCTGTCCCTGTGTGAGAATGATTTTATATAAAATGGAGTGAGCCCACAGAAAAGATGTTATAGCTTAATAAAAGTTCCTAGGATTCTTTTACCCACCTGATCTTTTACTTGAGATCTACTGATTTTGGAAATAACATTTGCTTAATATTTAGGTTATCAATACTATAATCAATCAGATGCAACTTTCAGATATACGTACTATATGGTACATGAAAAATTGCATAATCATAAGGTAGAAAATCCTAACTGTGATTAGCAAGGTCAAGGTTTAAATTGTATTTTGGGGTTCTTTAAGAAAAAATCTAGGAAACAGTCTTGTTAATCCTTATATTTCATATCAACAATACTTAGAAAAGGTCACTAGTTTGATTCCCCAGTCAGAGCACATAACCAGGTTGCAAGCCAGGACTCCATCCAGGTCCTTAGATGGAGGCAGGTGAAAGGCAACCATACATTGATGTCTTTCTCCCTTTCTTCCTCCCTCCCTGCCCTTTTCTCTGAAAATAATGAATTTTTAAAAATTTTAGAAAAAAATAATACTTAGAAAAGTTTTGCTAACCAGATGACAACCACAGCCAGTGTCCACCATTAATGTGGTAGTACTTAACTGAATTGTGGTGCAGTGGTAGATCAATTAATTATTTCTGAATGTCTTATTTCAGTTTCACAGATACAGAAGGTGAAAATAAATGTTACAACAAAAGGTTAAAAACTATAATATTAAAAATGATTTAAAAATGCAACAATTTGCTAATGAAATAAAAGGATAATATTTTGTCCTTTTATTTAAAATTTCGAGCAGTGAAATTGGGTACATTCATAGTAACTACAACAATACCTAATACTATATAGTACTTACATATACATCATAAATTGCTCTAAACTCTTTACATGTATTTATTTAATTTTCTCATTAAAAACGTTATTATCACCACTACTACTATTTTCATTTTATAGATGAGAAAGTCAAGTCCTAGAGATTAAGCTGCTTATGGAAGATCTCCTGGTACCAAACCTCCCCAACTGTTCTTTATGATTAAAATCAATCAAGTTAATGAAAATGTTGATTCCTTATTCTTGCCCGTTGGGGTCATAGCCCACAAAGTCTGAAGTAATTGGAAGGCTGTAGCCTCAGGCCTAATAGGAGGACCATGAGAACATCCAAAGAACATCACATTTATCCACTACGTTAATGACAGCACTAACTTGCTGAAGTGGATGAGCTACAAGTAGTATGTTGAAGGCACAGAAAGTTCTCTAGCTGGAAAAGACAAGTCTATACGCTGCCATTAAAGCCACATACCTCTCATATTTTACCTCAATTGGTGTTTAATCACCTTTGGCCATTCATTTTCCTTTTCAGAACCATTAGTTGCTCCAACAACAGCCATCAAACTCCATAGTCCCATAGACATATTTTTACATGTACAGCTTCAACCAGATATAATGCTGATTTTCAATAAAAGGAAACAATTCAATAGCATCATTCTATATGAGAACAAATTTAAATAAGGTAACATAAAGAAATTCCTGACTGGTGGCTTAACAGATAGGTGCTGACCTGTGAACCCAAAGGTCACTGGTTCAGTTCCTAGCCAGGGCACATAACCAGGTTGCAAGCCAGGTCTCCATCTAGGTCCATAGCTGGAGGCAGGTGAAAGACAACCACACACTGATGTCTCCCTCCCTCTCTGACTCTCTCCCTTCCCCTCTCTCTAAAAATAATAAATAAAATCTTTTAAAAATTATAATGCATTGTACAAATGATGTAGTTCCAATCTCTGAGTGTGGGACAGCTAAAAAGGCCTTATATGGGGAATAACTAATAAATCAATCATTAAAAAAAAAAAAAGAAAAGAAAAACAAGGTAGAGAATCCTTGATTTTGTGCTAGGCTAACATTGCTGTCTATCCGCAAAGGCAGTGATAATTTTATTATATATTGGTGGCAGGCAGATGCTGGTGTTACTATTAAGCCCACATTAACTCTATTTCTTTGTGCTTAAATCCATCCACCCTAACAGTACATTCAGTGACCCTAATAAATCCCTGTAAAGTTGAAAGAATGACCATGATCTCAAATAAATAAATGTTAATGATGCACTGCTCTCCCCTGGATTGGCCCCAATTGTGCCTTTCTCAGCTCTCCTAGCCCCTGAAAGGACCTATTCTTGCAGCCAGAGAGACAGAGGAGAAAACACTCAAAACTTGGAATAGTGCCTAAAGGATGAGAGGGTCAAACAGATGACTAATTTTCTTTACATTTTGGGGAGAAAATACAGAAGGGAATGAACAGAATGACAGAAAGGCAATGGTGGGTGATAGGTAGCTGGAAAGATTTATAGTCCTAACGGGAAGCAATTTATAAATGTATATTTTCTAACATGTTTGTGGCTTCTCTGAAGACTAATTCAATCGTGCTCACAAAAAAAATATGACGTTGCTTTTGGTGTATATACCGTAGCAGAGGTAGTTGAGAAATGTTTAGCATTCATTTGTTTACTGAGCACATATTCTAAGCCAGACTGTATGATATGATATGCAGGAGGAGAGAGAGGGAGAGGGGGAGGGGGAGAGAGATGCTTCAGATTGGATTCTTTCCAGAAATTCCAGTTAGCTGTTTTTTGTCTTGTAGAAAACTTACAGCAAAGAGTATCTATTTATTTATTTAGAATTGATCACATGGGTGAAAGTTAAAATCAATATTGATATTGTTTGAATTTAGAACCTCTGTTACCAGTTTGTACATCATTAGACCTTTGTTTATATATAGGTCGATTCTGCAAGGATCCACATGTCTTACGGTGCTAGCATGAGTAACATTGTCCTGTTCGTGTCTGTTCACATATCTCTCTCCTGCCAACCATAAAACCACCTCATTTCACATATAATGCTTTATATACATATTCTCTTCTACTTCTGAGTAGAGACAGACTGTTTTGCAACCGCACAAACACAAAATTTCTCCATCAACTCCCAGATGCTGTAAGATTCTTAAAAGAGGGGAGAAAACTGGGGAATAGCAATTGATTGACTCCATCAAAGAAAAGAGAAATTACTTTGAAACTAGTTGGGAAAACACTGCAACATCTTGCTGAATATGTCTGTGATTTAAAAAAAGAAGTTCCCTTTGTACTATTGGAAAGATGTACCCAAACACACTATGTCATCACTATTTATATGTGACCTTGGGTGCTTGCTTTGACAGCACATATGCTATATGTGTCCTGGAGCCTCAAGGGGTCTGCTCTGCAGTGTAAATTTGCAATTGCAAAATCTGCAGCATATGCAGACCTGCTTTATTTGACTCAGCTTGGGAAAACAGACTGTTACTTGGCAATGTCACTAGGCGACAGAGTTTAAAACTCCTCTACTTATTTAGGTAATGACACACTGTTAATTGTTCTACAGTTTGTTACTTGCATTGTACACTGTCAAGTATTTTTTTAGCTACATAGATACTGAGATTACTATTCTACTTAAACAGTTTCATGAACTATAACACCAACAAGAACCAAATGGCCAAAGCTTTAAACAAAATAGCCCTGCTTTAAACAAAATAGCCCTGTGTATGGATTTACCTAATAGCAAGACAAATTTAGGTAAAAGCAGAGAGCTATTGATGTTGTCTACAATTATTTCAGGCATATGCTCCAATTATCCATTTTTGCAATTCTCTCCTGTATGTTGTGTGGTCTGTAAGTCAACATAATATTTATGATAGGGAAATAATATTTCAATGTCTCATATTTGTATGTTTCTGAAATGTGGTTCTCAAATTAGGCAAAAAATAATGGTCTCAAGCTTAGACATTTTTTACAGAGAAAAGACAAAACAGCCAGAATATCTCAGAAGAGACCCAGGTCTTCTCTTCCCTAGCAAATGTGCCTAACATTTATCTCTCCTCACTGTATCGTTTTTTACATCTAAACTTAGTCTTTTCACCCTAGAGTGGCTTCTGCATTGAACACTTGATGAGATTGTTTCCTTACCGGTCACAAAAGCCCACCTAATTGCCATGTGCCATTTGACCTCTCAATAGACATGGTTGTCATTGTGATGTTGTACAATGCTTTCTTAACTTCTATTCCATTCTTCTGGTTGTCCCCTTCTCTAATTGAAGCAATAACACATTCATTTTTTATTATTCGTCATCTTGGAATGCCATGAATTTTAACAAGATGACTTAATTACACAACAGTTATTGGAAATGTGAGCAGCACCAGGTGCCCAGGTAATGGGGATGCTCCTCGGTTCAGATGGAAGTTCCTTATGACACAGAGCTGCATTCACTCCATGAACTGTTTCTCTCTTCTTCAACCAGTAGGATTTGAGGTTACAGGGATTATAATGATTCATTATCTCTTCTCTAACAGTATGTGCAAATCTCTTCTCTGTATGAGCATCAGGCTCTTAGCTTCACCTCCCTTGTTGCTCTGGGGCCACTTCAGAGCATAGAGAAACTTACCCACATAACATTTTTCTCTTTCTCTTATTTCTATTTATTTATTTATTAAAAAATATTTTATTTACTATTTTTAGAGAGAGAGGAAGGAAGAGAGGCAAGGAGGGAGAGAGATATCAATGTATGGTTACTTTTCACCTGTCTTCTGCTACAGAACTGGCTGGAGATCTGGCATGCAACCTGATTGTGTGCCCTGCCTGGGAACCCAACCAGCGACCCATCCACTGTGCCACCAGCCAGGGCCTGTATCTTATTTTTAAATTGCAGTT
Source organism: Noctilio leporinus (assembly GCA_004026585.1). Taxonomy (NCBI): domain Eukaryota; kingdom Metazoa; phylum Chordata; class Mammalia; order Chiroptera; family Noctilionidae; genus Noctilio; species Noctilio leporinus. The sequence continues at coordinate 25,848 of PVIW01012813.1, forward strand.
TACATTCCATATTATTTTGTACTAGTTTCAGGTATACAGCATAGTGGTTAGATAATCACATACTTCACTGTGTTTCCCTGACATTTCCAGTTCCCACCTGGCACCGTACATAGTTATCACAATATTATTGATGGTATTTCCTAAGCTGTACTTTACATCCCTGTGACTATTTTGTAACTACCAATTTGTACTTCTTGATCCCTTCACCTCAGCCCTCAACCCCTATCCCCTCTGGCAACCGACCATTAATCTGTTCTCTGAATCCAAGAGTCTGTTTCAATTTTATTTGTTCATTTCTTTTGTTTTTTTTTTTTTTTTTAGATTCTACATATAAGTGAAATCATATGGTATCTGTCGTTCTCTGACTGACCTACATAATATTTTCATTGTTCTTAGTATGGGTTCTGGGTTTTTTCCCTCAAGGAGTACTATTTCCTAGGGACAGCCATTTGCTGATGGTTTGAGCTCTTGCAATCATTCACTCTGTTCTTTTCATACATATTTTACTTTCACTGCATAATTTCCCACTCATTGTAGTTTGGACTGTATATATTTTTTATTTCTCTTAAGATGGGACTTTTATTTCTGTTTCTTGTTCACCTTCTTTTAAGATGCTTTTCAGGAGAAAAAAGGGACAGCATTATTTTTTTCCCATTATTTAATAACTGAAAGTAAAATATACATTTAAATCTAATCTATGCTAAGAAGTTCTCTCGAAGAAAAACAGAAGAGTGGTTTAACTCCCTTTTATTAAAATTAAGTTTCCAGTCCCATTCAACTGTATGCATATTTGTTCAATTAGAAATGAACAGAGAAAAATATCATTGCAACAAATAAATGTCAATAATTTGGACAATAAATGCTGGCATTGAGAATTTTGAAGCATATAATGAGTTTAACATTTAACTAAATTTTAGGCTGTAGATACTTTAAGGAATTAGAAGACCAGTTTTTTAAAAGTAGCTATTTAAACAAATTCAATTGTAAGTAAAGTCAATTGGTACTCAAAAATTTATATATTACTATACACCAAGTGTTGTACTAAAATGGCAGCAAAGCAGGTGCATAATTTCCTGCAGTAGTAAAATAACTTACTTTTTTGTTAGACAAATTTATAATGTAAAGATCTTACACAGTCATTGATAATGTAAAAGTCAATTGTTTAATGTTATTCTGGGGTCAATAGAAATTTACTCTGGTATTAAAATCTCACAAGAAATTTTCCTTTCCTAGCTTTAGTGTGGTAACTATTTCATCTATCCCTGATTGGCAAATGCAGAAAATAATAAATTTAACATAAACACTATATGTTTTTTACTTTCTGTATTTTTTTACTTGTATTTTATTTTATTTTTTTAATTTTATTGTTGTTGTATTACATCCATCCCCTTTTTGCTCCCCTCTGTCCCCCTACTTACTTTCCGTATTTGTATATAAGCATGGAAGTGAGTGACTCTGTGTCATGATGGGACCAGGTCTTCGATTCAGGTCAATAAGAAAGAGTGAAGCAAATAAAACAAAAGAAAGTAACTAACTAATCATTTAAAAAGACAGAGAATGCTACTTGGGAAAAAATGGATTTCTGTTTTGGAGAGCTTTTGCTTTGTGAGCTCCTTATGGATTTGGAACCGTTCTTATCTGAACTATTTTTCTTTAACAATGACAGAGGAACATTTTTTGGTAAGACAGTTCATATCAACCATGAAATTTCTACAAGAAGATCAAAGTTCACAAGTGTACTTGGAAAAGCATGTATGGCCTTTCAAGGATCAGCTTTCATCATTCTCAGATTGATAGATTTGTAGTAGGTTATTGTGAGAAGGGACTTACGCCAAAAACATGCACAAGAGAAACATTGTCTGGGGACAAGTTGTCTCAGGAGATTACTAACAGGCAACATGAAAAGTGTAACCTCAAGGTCAAAAGCTCCAATCTACCCTTAGTCAATAATGGCTAGGAAGTCACTATTTTTCTAGAAGAAAGAAGGAAGGTGTTCCAACCATGCTGTTTGAATGTGTTTGTATCACAAGTTCTAGTTTGAAAATAAAAGAGGGGATTTACACATATATAAAAGCACACATAAATACACAAAGACACACATATAGGAATAGAACTCAAAGAATGTTCAAAGATATATTAAGTGTTCCTGAGCAGTAGAATTATGGGTGATTTTAAATTTCTTTTATTTCGAATTGTTATTTTCTACATGTTACACAATAAAATATTCAATTTTGTTATGAGAAAAAATTAAAGCAGTCTTCTTTTTCAGAATTCTATAAAATAAAAAGTACCTCATCATTTTCTCAATTTGTATATCTCTTGGCCAGTAACTTTTCTGTGAAGCAATCAATTTTTGTCTTCAATAGCTGGTCTAATCTTTCCAACTTCCTCATTATTTAGTAATTATGCATCCAAATTAGGTATTAGAATAGGTTAAATTGTCATACCTCCAAAAACCCCTAAGGGACTACCCAAGTATTTTTCAGACTCAATATCATTTTAGAAAATTTGCTTAATTTGACCTAATTCATATATATTCAATGACTGGTAGTACATACTATTTTTTAAGCCATAGTACAAGGCTTCTAATGAAAAAAATAAAAAATAAAAAAAAAGCAGCCGGACTCTGTGGTGCCCCTTCACAGCTCTCATCTTGCTCCTCAGAGGTAACATGAATGTATTTACTTACTTACAGAATGGCTAATGAAGGTTTACTATGTACCAGCCACTGTTCTATGTACTCTGAATTAACACTAAACAAGCACATGGAAGTCTTTCTCAATATGGAATGTACATTCTCATAGAGAAGACAACAATCAACAAATAACATGCAAAATAAATACATAATATGAGAAAATTGTTTACTCTTACATGTTTAAACTTCAGTCACCTTCAAAATACTCTCCATTTGATGAAATACACTCATTGAGATGTTTTCTTCCACTGCTCAAAACAGTTTTTTAACTCATTGATTTTGATGCCTTTTAGTGCTTCATTTTTTTTGCTTCACCTCTTCCATCTCAGCAGCCAAAAAAAGGCCACTTGGGGCAAGATGGGCTGAATAGGGAGGGTAGGGCACAGACATCATATGGTTTTTGGTCAAAAACTGCTAAACACTCAATGCTGTGTTGGCAGGTGTGCATGCAAAATCACCCATCATGAAATGGGAAAACATGTTGAAAGAGTTTTCCAAATAAAAATTCACTGTAATAGAATGTAGCCTCTCACAACAACACCAGCTGGTGCACTGACACAGACAGGTTCCTAGAGCATTCACCTAGCAGGGGAAGCCTGTACTATAAGGACCCACCCTCCAGAAGGTAATTCCATTTTAGGGGTCCCCCTTGTAGTATATTATCCATTGAATAGTGATAAGTGCTCAAAAAATAATGGATCAATGAAGAAAAAATGAAACATTTGGAAGGTAGAAATATTAGATTGTCCAGGGTAGGCTTCAGTGAAGGGTGACTATTATTTCCTTAGGGAAGTCAGTGAATTAGTCAAGCTATCTAAAGGCAGAGGTATCTGGGCAAAAAATAAAATAGTCCTGAGTCACAGATGTGCCTGGTGATTTAAAAAATCCTTGATTATTTATGCTTTTTCTAGTATTTTTTCACATAGTTAATCAATATAGTATGTGTAAATATGAGGCTTGTTCTATTGTATCCTTTTAATATATGAGTCATTGTCCCTTTGCAACACTATTGTCCATCCCATTTGTCCTCCTTTGTTCTCTAACCCAGTAATATGAGAATATTTGGTTAAGTTGATTGCCAGCATTTATATTATTTTGACACTGAAAATAATATTTATAATAACTATGAATTTTTTCATGTTAATTTTTAAAAGTCGATTAGTACCTTATTCTTCATGTGCCTGGTTTACAATGCAAATGGGATTAATATTTTCCAAAACACTTCAAGATCCCTTTTTAATGCCTATCAGCATTATTTATTATTTATTGCCCTTATCTTTTCTATCTTTCTTATTCAGTGAGAACCTTGCTCCTTAGGACTTCTCCCATTCAGCAGACATGTTTTGTGCCATTCTGGGATATCTTTGGTAACTGATTCTGTGGAATCTCTTGTTACCTAAATTTTCATTTCTTCTTTATTAATATTTCATGTTTCTTATTAGACTATTCAAATCAATTTTCTCTTCTTTACTGGTGGCTGATGATTGCATTTGTTTGTGCAATTACCCTTTACTATACATTTTTCATTATCTACAAGGGAGCTCCAATAGGACTGTCATAGATTTCTCAACAGAAACACTTCAGGACAGAAGGGATTGGCATGAAGTATTCAGATTAATGAAAATCAAGGATCTTCATCTAAGACTACTCTATTCAATAAGGCTATCAATTAAAATTGAAGACAGAATAAAGAACTTCACAAACAAATAAATAAACAAACAAATA
>PVIW01012814.1:0-17270 GCA_004026585.1 Noctilio leporinus
TTATTCTTCTTCTCCTCCTCCTTCTCCTCCTTCTCCTCCTCCTCCTTCTCCTCCTCCTCCTCCTCCTCCTTCCTCTTCCTCCTCTCCCTCTCCCTCTTCCTCCTCCTCTTCTCTTCTTTCTTCTCTTCTTCCTCCTCTTCTTCCTTCCTCCTCTCCTTCTTCCTCTTCTTCTTCCTCTTCTTCTTCTTCCTCTTCTTCTTCTTCCTCTTCTTTAATTTTAGTCCAGTTAGCCACCATTAGGAGCCCTTTTTAGATAGTGTCTGCTTCACCTCGGTTCATGATGCTAAGAGCAGTATGTCAAGAAGATGTAATTATAAGCATAAACACATCTAACAAGAAATGCCAAAAATACATGAAGCAGATAGTGAAAAAAAAAAAAAGTTGAACAGAGTTTAACAATAAAAGTTAAAACTTCAATAATCCACATTCACTAATGGTTAGACTTGTTATCCATAGGATGACAAAAAAAAAAAAAAAAAAAAAAAAAAAAAAAAAAAAAAAAAAAAAAAAAAAAAAAAACACAGAGCCAAAAAATGAGACCAAACAGATATATAAATAACACACAACTTATAACAACAGAAAATGTTCTTTTCAAATGTGCAGGCAATATTTTTTAGGATAGCTCATATACAACAATAAGTTGAAAATGATTAAAACCATTTAAAATACTTGCATGTTCTATGACCACGATATAATTAAAAGAGATAACACAAATTCTAAAATTTGGAAAACTTAAATAACACATTCCTAAATGATGAGTAAGTTAAAAACAAGAAAAACAAACAAAAAATACATTGCAATGAATGAAAATAAAAACATAATATATCAAAATTAATGGTATACAGTTAAGTGTGCTAAGAGAGAAATTTATGTCTCTGACATAAATATTTAAAAAAAGATTATCTCAAATTACAAATTTTAATTTTCACTTACAAAATTAAAGGAGAAAATAAAACAAAGGGTAAGCAAAAGAAATTAAAAATTACTATGAGAGAAAAAATGAATGAACTAGAATATAAAAACAACAGACAAAAGTCAATATAAGCAAAAAGTTCAATGAAACATCAGAGATAGAAGCTAGAAAACAAATCCCATTTGCCATAGCAACAAGAAAAATATAGTACTTAGAAATAAACTTAACCAAGGAAGTAAAGGACTTGTATTCAGAAAACTACAGAACGCTGAAGAAAGAAATTAAGGAAGATGCAAACAAATGGAAGCACATACCATGTTCATGGTTGGGAAGAATTAACATCATTAAAATGTCCATACTACCCAAAGTCATCTACAGAGTCAATGCAATCCCTATTAAATAAAATACCAATATCATATTTCACAGAATTAGAACAAACACTTAAAAAATCATGTGGAGTCAAAAACAACCCAGGATACCTACAGCAATCCTGAGAAAGAAGAATGAAATAGGAGGAATCACAATAACAGATATCAAGCTATATTACAAAGCCATAGTAACCAAAACAGTCTGGTACTGGCCCAAGAAAAGACAAACAGATCAATAGAATAGAATAGAGAGCCCAGGAATAAACCCAGGACTCTATGGGCAACTAACATTCGACAAAGGGGAAAGGAACATAAAATGGAGTGCAAGTAGCCTCTTCAACAAGTGGTGTGGGGAGAACTGGACAGACGTAAAAAATGAAACTAGACTACCTACTTACACCATACATACACCAGCGTAAACTCAAGATGTGTAAAAGACTTAAACATAAGCATTGCTGCCATAAAAATCCTAGAGGAAAACATAGGCAAAAAAATTTGCAGATATCCCGCACAGCAAAATTTTCACTGAAATATCTCCCAAAGCAAGGGAAATAAAGGAACAAATAAACAAATGGGACTATATCAAACTGAAATGATTTTGCTCAGCTGAAGAAAACATCAAGAAAATAAAACCATATGGGAAAACATATTTGCCAATGACACATCAGATAAAAGCTTGATTTCCAAAATACATAGAGAGCTAATACAACTCAACACCAGGAAGACAAACAACCTAATTAAAAAATGGGCAAAGGACCTGAACAGACACTTCTCTAAAGGGCCCACAGGCACATGGAAAAATGCTCAACACTAGCCATCAGAGAAATACAAATTTAAACTACAACGAGATACCACCTCACACCTGTCAAAATGGTCATCATCAACAAATCAACAAACAACAAGTGCTGATTAGGACCCTGGTTCATTGCTGGTGGGAATGCAGACTGGTGCAGCCACTATGGAAAACAGCATGTAATTTCCTCAAGACCATAGCACTTTAAAGAAAATCCAAAGACTCTGCATGTGAGGGAGAAGATTCTGCAAGGGCTTCAACAATCCTGGTCTGAGTCCTGCAGCTGGACCTGGGACAGGACACTTGGGGACAAGGAGCATCAATAACTGTCAGTCACATGCTATCACCACCTTCCCATATATCTGTGTTAGACATCTGAGATTCTCATTAGAGGTGGGCTGTACCCAGACTGGAGGAGACCCAGCAGCCTCCTATTCTTCTAGAGTACAGCTCTGCCTTCCTTAGAGACCTCAGCCCCCATGTGAGGAGAGAGCTGAGAGCCCCTACAGCCCAGGGGAGGGTTTATCCTGGAGCTGGAAGCAAAATTTGCATTTGGGATCCTTTCCCATGTAAGTGGAAAGGGGCAAAAGTGAGGAACCCTAGTCATTCTAAAGCCTCTGGGGGTGGTATCACTTCTCTTGAACTCACTCACAATGCAAATCAGGAATAGAGGATCACCTGTTTTATGAGACACATTGGAATAAGATCTAGGTCAGCCTCACCATACTGAGCATATGTAGAAATGATGGACTAGAATGGTTGGGACATCTTTGGAATTCTCACACAATTTTCACTGAGAATAGTTAGGATTATCACTGTTTTAGGACACTATAAATGAAAAACTACAGTATTTCTATAATTTCCAAATTTTATATTATAATTTAAATTAAAATAACAACTGCTTTCATGTATGAAATAAAAATAATGCACACCCCCCAAAAAAATCTAAAAGTTGTTTTTTAAAATGATCAATAAAATCAGTAAATCTTTGGATAGAATGGCCAAAAACAGTAAAAAAGATTCAAATATTTAACTTAGGAATAAGCAATGACACTAAAAAGTTTATAGAAATTATAAGTATTATAAACAAATATTATAAGTTATACATACCAACACATTAGAAAAATTGAAAAGTTAATAAAAATACACAAACTACCAAAACTGACTCAAGAAGAAATAAACAAATTTAAATAGATCTATAATACACTCAGGGGTTAAATTAGTAGTTAAACAATTTTCTATAAAGAAAAATACAGACCAAGGTGATATCCTGTTAAATTCTACTGGATATATAAAAAAGAATTAACATAAATCATCATGAACTCTTTCAAAAATATAGTAAAAGATGAAACACCTCTTCTTATTCTGTGAAGCTACCATTACTGTGATATTAAACTAAGAAGAAAATAATCACATGAAAAAATAAATACATAACTCTTAGGAATAGTTTCTCAAAATCTCTATTAAATACTAGCAAACTAAATCTAACAACATGTAAAAGGGGTTATATACCACAATCAACAAGAATTTCTCTAGAAATGCAAGTTAAACATTTGAAATTGAATCTATGTAATTAATATACAGTGTTAATAGAACAAGAACAAAAATATATCAATAGACACACAAAAAACATCAGGTAAAGTTCAATAGCTTTTATCATGAAACAGGAACACATTTACATGAAGAAAACACATTTTTACAAATATTTTATTGATAAAATTAAAAATATAATAATAACTATGTATACTTCTTTTTAAATCCTTACCTGAGGACATTTTTTAAATTGCTTTGAGAGAGAGAGAGAGAGAGAGAGAGAGAGAGAGAGAGAGAGAGAAAGAGAGAAAGCCATCTATCAGTTGCCTTTTGTATGCGCCCAATAGCACCCTGACCAGTAATTAAACCCACAATCTGGCTATGTGTCCTGAATGGGAATTGAACCCATGACCTTTTGGTATACAGGATGACACACCAACCAACTGACCTGCATGGCCAGGGTTATATACTTTTTTGTAATATAATTCTACAAATGAAAAGCATGGGAAATATATTATTTCACATAATTGGGAAAAAACATTCTCTGGACTCAAAATTAATTGTTAATATTCACCTGATTGTGTATGGGTGGCAAACACAAGGCCCAAGGGCCAAATCCGGCCCCCCACCTTGTTTTATCCAGCTTGGTACCTTTGGCCCAGTGACTTGTTTCCACCAGGTTCTCTTAACTGTTAAAAAGTAGTTACATTTATACAGTTCTAAAATTACATTTGGCCCTTTGAAGGCAACCTTGAGGCTGATGTGGTCCCCGGTGAAAATGAGTTTGACACCCCTGTGTTAATGTTGACACTAACCTGGAATAAGAGTCTTACATTTCATCTTTAATATGTTCTGGTACTGATATCAGTCCATAAGCACAAGATTTTAATTGAGTATATTCATTCTTTGGAAATCACATAATGGATGCTATCATTTATCCTCTTGCTATTTAACTTATAACATACTGTTACATTGCACATTTACCAAGGTAAGTGGAAAATCCTCAATTCCTCAATTTAATTGCTTTTGAACTATGAATATGTCGTTAGTACTTTCATTGATGTATAAATGTTAGAGCTATAGTTTGAACTCAGGAGATATAACCATAATGGTAAAGGAGTTTAGATCACTCATCCTTTTTTAACATTGGCAGCCTATGTATATAGAAAGCCTGTTGACATTCCTACAATCTAAACAATGTTAGACATGATGGCAAAGCCATCTTTGTGGGCATGGAATTTATGCATTTCCATATGATTCCACACTTAGTGTCCAGCATTTGGTTTATAAGAGCCTTATAATTTTAATATTTTTTGAACTCAAGGTATGTGCATTCTATAGGGTCAGTATTTCTTGCCATCCTGTTTGCACTGAGTGTGTGATGCCCTAAGAACACAGAGGACTCATGACTCAAAGAAAATGCAAGATGAGCATGTTATATCTATGACCGAATGACATCCCATAAAAGCCATATTTGCTGTCCCAACCAGAACTTGCTTTGAGGCCATAGCATTCTGAGATAGATGAATGATCAAGGTACACTATTATATCCTTCATGCTCATGTCACTTCCTTGTACTTGCCAACCCCTTATGCTTGAAAATTATGACACTTAAGGAAAAGGAAAGGTAAACTGAAGATGAAGAGTATTGGTAGACTGTGAGTATATTAAGTAATAATTGAGTTACACCAAATTGAGTTAATTTGGCTAGAATAAAGCATATATGCACATATGAGCTACCAAATATTAATTATATCATTTTGGTAATTCTGCACATGAATTGCCATGCTTTTATATTTGCATTTTAAACTGGCATTGCACCATAAAAAGATAAATGAAAAAAATGTGTTTGTAGTGTGCAGGGTGGGGTGATTATTGGAGTGCCTTGTATTATCTCTTTTGAAACTCAGCTCTTTGGCAGCAGTGTGAAAGAAGTCATAGATAATGCCTCAATGAATGCTGTGTTCCAAGAAAACTTCATTTGTAATAGCTGAAATGTTATTTTCAGTTATAGTGAAATGTGGCTCTCTGTTGGTTTTTTCCAGCCATTTAAAAATGCAAAAACTATTCTCAACTTGTGAGCCATTAAAAACAGGTGGCAGGCTGAATTTGGACAAAAAGCTATATTTTGGCAATCCTTGATATAGAAAGAAAGAATTAAAAGAAACGGATGTTGCTCACTATCGAACTCCAGCACATTATAAATGAGTAATGCTTTCGAGAGAGGAGACACCTTAGTAAATGAAGAAAGAATGAGGGCCAGAGAGGTAGACAGAACAGGACAACGTAATGACTTCATGAGGTGCAGATAATTATTTGGAGGAGTTTTAGTGTTTGTATTACTTCTTTCAACAGTAGCATGATACCTGTAAGTTGCATTTAATTTAAAAAATCAGTCAAAGAACCTTTATATACATACTTCTAAAATTAATCATTCTAGGAAAAAAATATCTCTAATCTCAGAACTTGAAGATGAGCTTGTAAGCATCATATTTGTTGTTTTTGCCAATACACAATAAAAAGTTATGTGTTTTCACAGTTTCCTCTGCTATCATTTTGAAAGGGGGTACAGATCTTCCTTATACCCCATGGTTTGGAAGATGGGGGAAGGAGATAATGAAGCTTTTAAGGCACTTTGCATATTTATGGCAAGCTGGTAGCTAGATAATAACTGTGCAACTGTCCCAAGGCAAAAGGAAGGGCTGGCGGCCTTAAGAAAATAAGCTTGTTGGAGGAGCATGATGGAAGTGTGCCATGAGGAAGGAGGATAAAGTAGCAACCATTTGGGAAGCAGCAAGAAGCTATGCAGTTTGTAGTCAGGATTTGGCCATATGGCCTGGATTAGTAAGAAAGTAGACAAGCTGTTGCTTCTATTATGCCTGCTCCACCTGACTCAAAAGCCATTAAGAACTCTGCCTTGCAAACCTGGATTCTCTCTAGACTCTTGGTACTCAGGACATATGGAAAGTGTACTTTTTTAGGACTTGTGCCTTCCCTGGACTTCACCATGACCCAGTATAACATGGCACATGCTTTTCTGGACTGTAATGCAGAAGCTGAGGACAATGTACCCCAGATCCTGAAGGAGAGAGCTGACAGATAAGGCATAGGGAACTATTAGACTTGGTTTTGCTTTATAGACTTTTAGGGAACAAGGAAAGTGCTGGATCTTGTGGAAGAACCAGGCCCTGAGCAGGAGTGCTCCCAGCCCCACCCCCAAGTTTGGAATATTGTAAAGAAAGACCAATATTTGTTATTATTGTTGCAATGCAATTGTTTCATTTATCCCCTGTTGCTCTCCCTTGCCCCACCTTCTCCCACGGTCAATCCCCACATCTTTGTCCATGTCCATGTCCATGGGTCTTTCACATTAGCCCCTCCACTAAACCCTTACCTAAACCTCCCCACTAGTCACTGTGATTCTGCTTTTTTATTTTTCCCCATGTCTTTGGTTTCATTTTGCTCATCTATTAGTCTCCTATACTGAATGAGATCATATGGTATTTGTTGTTGTTATTGTTGTTTTTTGGCCTGGCTTATTTCATTAAGCATGATACTCTCCAGTTCCATCCATCCTATAGAAAATGGTAGGAGTGCATTTTTCTCTCTGCTATATAATAATCAATTGTGTAAATGTACCAATTTTTTTTTTATTCATTCATCCATTGATGGGCACTTAGCTGCTTCCAGAACTTGGCTATTGTAAATAGTGCTTCTCTGAACATAGGAGTGTATAGGCTCTTCTGAATTTGGTGTTTCAGGATTCTTAGGGTATAATCCTAGCAGTGGAATTGCTTGGTCATAAGGCAGTTCTACTTTTAGGTTTTGAGGAAAGTCCAAACTGTTTTTCATAGTGGCTGTACCAGCATGCATTTCCACCAACAATGTACCTGGGGCCTTGCCCTCATATATTTTTGTTGATTTGTTGATGATGGCCATTCCAACAGGTGTGAGGAGGTGTATCATTGTGGTTTGAACTTGCATCTCTCTGATGACTAGTGATATTGCACATTCTTTCATATGCCTACAGGACCTTTGCCTGTTTTCCTTGGAGAAATCTCTGCTCAGGTCCATTACCTATTTTTTAATTGAGTTGTATGTCTCCCTGATGTTGAGTTATATAATTTCTTTATATATGTTGGAGATCAAACACTTATCTGAGATATCATTGGCAGTTATGTTTTCCCATGTGGTTGGTTCCCTTTTAATTTTGCTGACATTTTCTTTAGCTGAGCAGAAACTTTTTAGTTTGATGTAGTCCCATTTGTTTATTTGTTACTTTATTTCCCTTGCCCTGGGAGATATATCAGAGAAAATTTTGCTGTGTAGGATGTCTGAGTATTTTTTGCCTATGTTTTCTTTTAGGACATTTATGTTGGCACTGCTTATGTTTAAGTCTTTTATCCATCTTGCGTTTATTCTGGTGTATGGTGTAAGTTGATGGTGTAGTTTTTGGATGTTCCTGTCTAATTCTCCCAATACCTTTTGTTGAAGAGGCTATTTGCACTCCACTTTACGTTCCTTCCCCCTTTATCAAATATTAGTTGCCCATAGATCCCTGAGTTTATTTCTGGGCTCTCTATTCTGTTCCATTGACCTTAATGTCTATTTTTGTGCCTGTAGCAGACTGTTTTGATTACTATGGGATTGTAATATAGTTTAATATCTGGTATTGTGATTCCTCCTATGTTGTTCTTCTTTCTCAAATTGCTGTAGCTGTTTGGGGTAATTTTTGGCTCCATATAATTTTTTAAAAATTTTATTGTTGTTGTATTACATCCATCCCCTTTTAGCTCCCCTATATCCCCCTCCCCACCCACCCATTCCCCCCAAAGTCAATCCCACCTGTTCCATATAAATTTTTGAAGTATTTTTTCTAGGTCTGTAAAAATTGGTGTTTTAATAAGGATTGTGTTGAATCTATAGTGACTTTGGGTAGCATGAACATTTTTTATGATGTTAATTCTTCTCATCCATTAACATGGCCTATGCTTCCACTTATTTATACCTTCCTTAATTTCTTTCTTCAGTGTTCTATAGTAGTTTTCCGAGTACAGGTCTTTTACCTCCTTGGTAAAGTTTATTCCTAGGTACTTTATTTTTCTTGCTGCTATAGTAAATGGAATTTGTTTTCTGGTTTCTTTCTCTGATGTTTCATTCTTGGTGTATAAAAATGCCTTAGATTTCTGGATATTGACTTTGTATCTGGCTATTTTGCCAAATTTAGTTATTAAGTGGGAGAGTTTTTGGTGGAGTCAATAGGGTTTCTATGTACACTATCATGTCATCTGCAAATAATGACAGGAAGGAAGTAAAGCTTTCTTCCTTTACAATTTAGAGGCCTTTGATTCCTTTTCCTTGCCTGACTGCTGCGGCTAGAACTTCCAAAACTATGTTAAATAGAAGTGGAGAGAGTGGACAGCCTTGCCTTGTTCCTGATATTACAGGAAAAGCTTTCAGTTTTTGCCCATTGAGTGTGATGTTAGCTGCAGGTTTCTCATATATGGCTTTTATTATGTTGCGGTATGTTCCCTTTATTCCCATCTTGCTGAACACTTTTATCAAAAAACTGTTGCTGTTTTTTGCCAAATGTTTTCTAGGCACGTATTATTATGATCATATGGTTTGGTCTTCCATTTTGTTTATGTGGTGAATTACATTTATTAATTTGTGAATGTTATACCATACTTGCATCCTTGGGTTGAATTCCACTTGATCATGGTGTATGATCTCTTTAATATATTGCTAGATCCAGTTTGCCAATGTTTTGTTGAGGATTCTGGCATGTATGTTTAATAGTGATATTGGCCTGTAGTTTTCTTTCTTTGTTGTGTCTTGATCAGATTTTGAAATTAGCATAATACTAGCCTCATAGAAAGAGTTTGGGAGTCTTTCCTCTTTGATTTTTTGGAATAGGTTGAGAAGGATAGGAGTTATTTCTTTCCTAAATGTTTGGTAAAATTTGCCTGTATATCCTTTAATCCAGGACTTTTGTGTGCTGTGAATTTATTGATTGTGGCTTCATTTTCACTAGTTTTTATTGATCGATTCAGGCTTTCCACTTTTTTAAAGATTTTATTTATTATTTTAGAAAGAGGGAGAAAGGGAGAAAGGCAGAGACAGAGAAAAAAGCATCAATGTATGGGCGACTTTCACTTGCCTCTAGCTACAGACCTGGCTTGCAACCTGGTTATGTGCCCTGACTGGAAATCGAACCAGTGACCTTTGGGTTCACAGGTGGGTGCCTTATCCACTGTGCCACCAGCGAGGGTCTCTGATTTTTCTTGATTCAGTTTTAGAAAATTATGTTCCCAGAATTTAGTCCATTTCACTCAGGTTGTCAATTTTTTTTTGTCATATGGATGTTCAGAGCAATTTCTTATAATCCTTTGTATTTATGTGATATCAGTTGTGGTTTCTCCTTTGCTGTTTCTGATTTTATTTATTTGGGTCCTCTCTCTTTTTTCTTGGTAAATCTGGATAATGGTTTGTCAATTTTGTTTATTTTTTTCAAAGAATCAGCTCTTGAATTTATTGATCCTTTGTATTGTTCTTTTTGTCTCTCTGTGTTCATTTTCATTTGTTTTCAGAATTAAAAAAAAAATAAATTCTTCCTTGATTTTAGTGTTAACCCATTTATTATTCAATAGCATATTATTCAGCCTCCATGAATTTGAATGTTTTGGGTTTTTTTTTTAATTTATTTTGGTTTCTAGCTTTAAGCCACTGTGATCTAAGAGGATGCTTGATATAATTTCAATTTTTAAATTTTGTAGAGGCTTGTTTTGTGTCCCACCATGTGGTCTATCTTTGAGAAAGTTCCATGTGCATTTGAAAATAAAGTATATTTTGCTTCCTTGGGGTGAAAAGTTCTTTATATATCAGTTAAGTCCATTTCATCTAGAGTGTTTTTCAATAACATTATATCCTTGGTGTTTTATTTTGTTTTGTTTTGTTTTTGCTTATTAGAACTATTATTGGCAATGGAATCCCCTACTTTGAGTGTGTTGTTATCTCCATCATTTTTGTAGCCCTCCAAGATTTTTCTTATATATTTGGGTGCTCCTATGTTGGGTACATATCCTTTATAAGGGTTATATCTTCCTGCTAGATTGTTCCCTTAAGTATCATGAAATGTCCTTCTTTGTCTCTTTTGATGGCCTCTGTTGTGAAATCTATTTTGTCTTATATGAGTATTGCTATACCGCCTTTTTTTTTTCCCTGACCATTTGCTTGAAATGTTTTTTCCATCTCTTTACTTTCAGTCTGTGTAGATCTCTTATTCTGAGGTGGGTCTCTTATAGACAGCACATATGTGGATCTTATTGTCTTATCCATTCAGTTACCCTATGTCTTTTGATTGGAGCATTTAATCCATTTACATTTAAAGTTATTATTGATTAGGTACTTATTCATTGTCATTGTTTTCTCTTTGTACCTGTGTTTCTCTCTCTCTTTTACTTTTTCTTCCTATAGCAGTTCCTGTAACATTCCTTGCAATTTTGGTTTGGTGGAGCTGTATTCTTTTAGCTTTCTTTTGTTTAGGAACTCCTTATTACACCTTCCATTTTGAATGAGAGCCTTGCTAGGTAGAGTAGTCTTAGTTGGAGGTTTTTACTTTTCATTGCTTGGAGTATTTTTTGCTATTCTTTTCTGGTTTATAGTGTTTCTGTTGAGAAAACAGTTGATAGCCTTATTGGAGAGCCCTTGTATGTTATTAGCTGTTGCCCTTAGGATTCTTTCTTTATCTTTGAATGTTGTCATTTTAATTATGATGTGTCTTGGTGTAGGTCTATTTGGGTTCATCTTCATTGGCACCCTCTGTACTTCCTGAACTTGAGTAATTTTTTCTCTCACCAAATTCAGGAAGTTTCCTGTCATTACCTTTTCAGACAGGTTTTCTAATCCTTGCTCATTTTCTTCTTTTTCTGGTATCCCTAAGATATGAATACTACTATCTTTCATATCTTGCAGCCTTCTTCACACTTTTTCATTACTTTTTAGTCTTTTTTCATTTTTCGCAGTGTCTGGGTATTTTTTTTTTCCACATTGTTCTCCAATTCATTAATCTGGAGAATCCTCTAACCTACTTTTGATTCCTTCTACTGTATTCTTCAGTTCAGAAATTATATTCTTCATTTCCTCCTGGCTCTTATTGATGGTTTCTATGTCCTTTTTAATGCTGGTGTAATTTTCTGTAAGTTCCTTGTAGTTTCCCTAGAGCTCTTTATAGTTCCCCTCTAGTTCTTTGTAGTTTTCTTTGAGCTAATTAAGCTCATTGAACTTTCTTATAACCATTGCTTTGAATTCTGTATCTGATAGATTGTTTATCTCTATTTCACTTAGCAGATTTTCTGGAGATTCCTCCTTTCCCTTCAGTGATGGACTGTTTCTTTTTCTGCCCATTTTAGGTATCTTTTCTTTCTTGTTTTTATTTCTTACATTAATCTGTTAGGATTCAGTGCCTTCATTTAGTGACCTTCTGTGGTAAGAGACCTATAGGATTCAGTGGTACAGACTACTAGATTTCCTCCACTTGAGTTTAGACTGGAGTGCTCAGTCCCTGCCACTGAGTTTCTGTTTGGGCCTTCTACTTCTGCCAGGAGGGCAGGTACCTTGGGGGATGGACCCAAGCACTATGCAGTCTGTTTTTGTCAGAGCAGGTGGGTTGCTGGGCACAGCCCCTGCCCTCTGAGCTTCTGTTTGGTCCTGCAGCTATCACTGTGTACCCAGGTCTCATCAGTTCACTGGTCTCTGCAATCTCTGGATCAGTCATATCAGCATCTAAATACTTCTCACACCAAGTCCCTAAGTCTTTCACCTGTCCCAAGATTCTTGCTTTCTCCTCTAGCTCCCCAAAAACAAGGGCAAACATTCAGCACTGTCATCTTCTCTCTCCAAAACCAGCTTTTCTCAACACTAATTGTTGACTCTTACACCAAGGTACCATGTGAATGGGCCCCAGTTTTGCTTGGTAACAATTTTAATAACTGTGTATTAGGTACCACAGAGTAAAAGGAGAAATGACAGGAGAACAGGTCATGAGATTAAAAGATTTACTTGGCCAGATGCAAACACATGGGCTGACACCAAAATGGTTTCATCCCCAAACAGCAAAAAAAAAAAAAAAAAAAAAAAAAAACAGAGGTTTTAAGAGGAGTGAGAATTGGTGGGACCCCCTGCAGATGGTCTGATGGGGAGGTGATTAAGAGTGGGAGTTGATTCTTAGAACAGAGAAGTTGCAAAATTCCTGTCTACAGATAAAGATATCTTTGAAGGACATAGGCAGTCACTGGCACCAGCAGTAATTGTTAGGGCAGCAGATTTATTGGGAGCTAGCTAAAATTTTACCTAAATTCCCAGAACCCAAATCTTATGCCTAAGATTGTTATTATTAAATAATAAGAAAGCCTCAGGGTTTCCTTCTTTGGTATTAGAGGAGGATTCAAGCCATGTGGCAAAAACCTTTACCCTGGCTTCACACCTAATCATTATAAAGCCCAACTCAATTCCCTTTCCCCAGCCATTTAATACATGTTAAGAAGCTTACCTTGCTCTCTTCCAGGGTTTTCTGTTGGGAAAGTGATAAATCTCATAACCTCTTGGTGTATATGGGTATAATCACCATCAACATATAACCATATTATAAGTGGGGTCCATCTTGCTCTTCTGGAGTGAGCTGTGAGCAGGATTCCTAGTCACTGACCTGAAACAGGGTCTTTCTGCTCTTGCTTTGGTTTGCTAACTCCTTGCACTTCCCTTGGGCGGTGACTATAGCATTAGATCTTGAATCTGCTAGTTCTCCAGTGTTGGTGTCTTTTAAGATGAAGGTGGCTATTCTAGGCAGAGAATTGGAGTGCAAATTGCCAACTGAAGAAAGAAAACTCCATGAGGATTTCACTGGGATTATATTGAGTTTATAACGTAGTATGTAGAGAATACTGTTTGTAGGTCTTTTTGGACTATCTGTGTTCAGAAAATGTATGTGGCTTATGAGACACCCCCCTTCAACCTCCACTTAGAAATGTGAGGAGAAACCAGATTAAAAGCTATGAGAAAGGAAGGACTGGTATAGCAATTCTTCAACAAAATGGGTCTTTGAAGCTTAGCCAGCCTAATCAAGGGTAACATCACAAAGATTTGGGGGCCACAGTCCCACATTTTACATTCTTACCTAAGACAAAGTGATTTTGTGTGATGTTTCTTCAATGTGATAAATTACTTAAGATTTAATATTTGAAATCCTGGACACTTCTTTTTGTCATTAGGTATTAGAGGTTATAAAAAGTCAAATGAAGCCATAAGAGATACATCATTTAAAAAATATAGTATTCTTAAATTTCATGTGATTCTTCAAAACAATTTTGTATTTCAGATTCTTTCAATTTGAAATGTCTCTATGAATTAAGAAGTATAGCTAACATGGATAAATATCTTAAGAAAATATAGATATCTATCTAAAAACAAAGAATTATAAAATCTGATAAAATAATGTAGCAGTATAGTAAGTTGTATGTTTTCAGGTGGCCATTAATTGACAGAAGGTTAAGAGCCAGTGAGGTGCTAGCTCAGCTCCATCCTGTAGCTCATGGATGGTGGCCATTATAAAAAACTAAGTGTGACACCCCAAGTGATAAGAAGCTTTGACCTAGATATCTACAGCTCCAGTTCCCAACTGAACCAGAATCTCTGATTCATAAGCTCAATTAACCAAGAAGTTAGCTGTCAAATGTGTCTCAATAATTTTTAAATATTGAATATAGTAAGAAAATAAAAGTCACAGTAAATATCTTGGTATTTTGAAACTTGCAAATTTGTTATCAGGTGTACTTAAAATTTTTACTGCCCTGGCTGCAGTGTCTCAGTGGATTGTCACCAACCTTCAGACCAAAGGTTTGCTGGTTCGATTCCCCAGCCAGGGCACATAACCAGGTTATAAGCCAGGTCTCCAACCAGGTTCACAGCTGGAAGCAGGTGAAAGGCAACCATATATTGATGTCTCTCTCCCTCTCTGTCTTTCTCCCTTCCCTGCTCTCTGAAAATAATAAATAAAATCTTTAAAAATAAATTTTAACAGAAATTAGTTTACTAAAAACAGAAATTATATTTTAAATCAAATTTAGAATATATATTTCAAAGCTTGACGAATTCATGTGATTTTTAGTTGAAATATTGTAAAAATTATATAAAATTACCATTTAATAATTTAATGATTGACATTTAAGATACCTTTTACCAAATATAGTTTGATGAATTTTTGCTATTTGTTTAAATACTAAGAAAATGTTCTCAGAAAACTGTTTTAGCTAAAGAGAAAATATATTTTATAAATACAATAAAATGGCATTTTATAAATAAAGGGTCAAATTTTTAAGTTTAAGTTTATAAATGCATAATTTTAAGTTTATAAATAAAGGCTTGAGTTAATGTACTTGTAAAAATTGCTCAATTTTGCCAGGCCTGAGGAATCTCTGCATTTATGCATGGCTGGACCTTCCCGCTGTGTCAGTTAGGGATACCGCCTTAAAACTAATCAGTGTTCACAGAGCACTGGAACACTGACCCTCAAGGACAACCAATATAGCAACCCTGAGCAGATAGGTGCCACCTTTGGATATACAGCTTCTTTGTTCTAGTGTGTATAGAGCCTCCTTTGTTCCAATGTGTAAATAAGGTGCCCTTGCTATAAGCTAAGTGTGCTGCTGTTGTATGGGGTGGGACAAACCATGCGTGGAATGCTGACACGCCACAGTAAGCCTCCTGGCTGCCTGCAAAGTGGGGTAGGTGCAGGGACACCTAGAATCTCTCTCTCTCTGAGGTCATTAACCCAAGGCAGCTGTAATAGGAGTGAATTAACTGTGCATAGGGACACCAGCACTCTAGCTGCCCAACCAGTGTGGTCGTAAACCAGCTGCCTACAATAAAGCACACCAAATCTTCTGAAAGCTCCATGTAAATCCTTCACTAGACCAGAGACTGGCCCACTATCAGAATCTAGTGGTCTGAAAGCTCTAAAAGGGCCTGAAAGATTTATACTTAGAATAGCCCTGGCTGGAGGCTCAGTGGATAGGCATTAGCCTGCGAATCTAAAGGTTGCTGGTTTGATTCCCCAATCAGGGCACATAACTAAGTTGCAAGCCAGGTCTCCAGCCAGGTCCATAGCTGGCGACAGATGAAAAGCAACCATATATTGATAATTCTTTCTTTTTCTTCCTCCCTCCCTCCCTGCCCTTCCCTCTAAAAATAATGAATTAAAAATTCTTAAAGGAGAGATCAAAGATGGTGACAGAGTAGAGAGCAGTGCTGATGGTGTTCTCGAGTATCAGAACAGCTAGAGGACAGGATAGGGAATGCAAGAGGTCTTCAGGTCCCTAAGAATTGGAGCAGTCAGCATCTGGACACAGGGGAGCAAAGCCTAGAGGCAGCAGAGACCTGCAGGAGAGTAGGTGAGGCGATCCAGACCGACAGGCCTATGGGCCAAGGTCTGCTCTGAGCCGTGGCAGCTCTACCCAGAGAGGTGTCTCTAACTGAAGCAGCTCCAGGCTCCCTGGCGACTAGAAATCTCAACAGTGAAGTGTGGGCAGCAAGGGCAAACGCCAGAGGGAACAAGGAATTGAACTCGTGCTGGGGAGGGGTGATGTGAGAGACTTGCTCCTGCAACAGGGAGAGAAAGCTCCTCACAGGGCTAGAGGCGGAGGAGAAGAGTCCTGAGGGTAGAAGGAGGAGGGGAAGCGGGGAAGTGCACCAGCCTGAGCGGCAAGAGGGCCCAAAATGGTGCTGCTGGGCCATCGAGGAAATAGCAGCTTGAAGCCCCTGCAAGGGGGGAGGCCCAGCCCTGCGCACCCACACAGGCCCCCAGGCTCCCACAGAAACTCCAAACTGTGAGCCGGGAACTAGTAGCTGGGGCAACTGACCCGCCCATTGCCATGGTCAAAGGCCATAGACTCTCAGGGAGAAGCGCATCACAGAGGCGGCGTAAAGGACTCCTCGGAGAGCTGGTCGTCTTGAAGGATTGCCTCTCGCCCGGGGAAGCTGGGCAGTGTTGGCAGACCCCAGACACTGTTGGCAGATGGGGGCTGCCTCCTCCTGGAGCTGTGGGGCAGGGTCAGTCATCACAGGAACCACCGAGGTTGCAGGCTGCCCTGAAGGAGTGCCAGGTGCCCATCACAGGCAGGAACCTCCACCAGGAGTTGGGATACCTTGCGGGCCCCAGAACACCGGCAGCCCTAAAACCCAGCTAGGCTACTGAAGGCCCAGCCTACCTGGGGGCTGACACTCAGAATCAGCCCTGACTGTAACAATCAGAGGCCCTGCCATGCCAAGACCAGCTAGACTATAGACTGCAGAGACCTGACCAAGAAAAAGAGGCAGCCTCAGGAAATGGATTGCTGCTAATCTCAAGCACCTGAGTTATACCGAGACCTACATGAACTATTAACCCCCAACATATCCTTTTCAAAAGTTACTTTTCACATATTTTTAATCCCTCCCTATCTCAATCCACCTAAATACCCAAGACCCTCCCCCTATTCTTGATGTAAAGTCTACTCACTCTCTGGCTACAACGCATTCCCAGTTCTCAATCTAAGTATTCCTCCCTTCCCCAGCCACCTAAACATTTTCTTTATTCTTTTGCTTCTTTCTTTTTCTTTTTTTCCCTCCT